>JABASD010001272.1:0-43765 GCA_019776165.1 Pogonognathellus flavescens | reverse complement strand
AAACACAATTCTGAGAAGCTTCTCATATGTGATCTCTATAGATCATAAAAGGTCAAATTAGAAAATGAGATCAATCCGTGTCAATATTTAATAACGGAAGATACTTAATAAGAACGTTCTGTCTGTCCACCTGTCTATCTTTCACAACGATATTTCCAGAACGAATTAACTTAATTCGTTCAAACTTTATCACAACCGTGGACCATAACAATTGACCATTACACAAGAGAATTTAACAACTGTTAGGTGACTTAGGTGGATGTGTGTTCTTCCGATTTCTTCCGTTACTGCATTACATCCGTTTTACAATGGTTTACCATTCTGTAGTGTTTTCCATTTTGGCTTCGTACGAAGGAAACAACAGTTGTTAATATTTCATTCGTGAAAAAATTTCTAAATCCATAAAAACTAATCAGGTTACACTAAGAAATGGTTACTCAATTTACCGAAAGAAATGTAATTCCTGACCTTACATTAAAATCATGACCTAACTTCAGGTAATGCATATCTTCAGTTTGTTTGACACAGTAACACACATTATTCACCCCTACAGTTTGTCAACTGCCACTTTTCTTTTAGTGGAGTTTGTAGTATGAATATATACCTAAATAAATATTCGCATGACAATCTCAACTCAACGCTTGAAACAAAAGAGTGTTTTTACACATGAAAAGGTTATACAAACGTAGTATGTACATAGGTACATACTGGTACATATACCTAACAAGTTATAATATAAACACCGTCTCATCAACCAACTTGCGGTTGCATCGTCGTAAAAACTTTTCGAATGTAAATAAGTACGTGCCTAACTACTACCTACTGGAAAAATATACAAAACTTTTTGAATTAGTTTATCCCACTGTAGTAGAAAAGTATAGAAGGAAACCTGCACACTGCACGTAGACCTAATATTTACACACGGGTAGAAAAGAAATGTGTACTGCTTTATACTACAATGCACAGGGCATTGTCCTTGTCTTTATGTCTCGGCCTTCTTCTTCTTCTCCTACTAGCACTTGCTATTATTCTGCACTTGTCCGTCTAAAGTACCATACTACAACGAAAGATAGCATTTTTCCAGTGGTGGATAAGAATCTACCGTTATTGCATAATGCTACATATATAAGCATCATCTCACAGTTGGCATATAATATTTAGCCCTAGGACAGTACTTTACTTACTCACACCCACATGTTCCTAAGCTACCCCTACCCACATTATACACTTGCCCCCATACACTACTACACTATATACCCAGATGTTATACAATACGTTTTCCCTATACCTTATACTTACTGTACCTGTATATATATATCCATACGTATTGCACTGTATAAGTCTGCCTTTGAACTATATCTAGTTAAAAAGCCGGAAAATTTTTATCACGGAGGTATTTGTAGTGTGGGACATGACGGAAAGTCTTTGGAGAAGTGTAGTGTGTGGTGGTGTAGGTACTTCTTACTGGATACTTATGTGCATCAGCTAAAAAGACTCCGAGATAGCATCATGCCAGACAAGAAAAAGACCAAACTAAGCTTTCACTTTCAGTGACTTTCACTGATGTGATGTGATGGCTGTGTACTACTCCAAGTACATACTACACCAACCATAGAGAAAGCATAAATACCACACTACTACATACTACATAAGTACAACATACAAAAGAGTAGCAAAAGAAAAAGCGGAACGCGACATGGCTACTATTTCTATAAGGAACCACACTACTACTGTTACTGTTACTGTAGTATGTCTTGTATTCTGTGAGAAAAGTAAGAGAAAGCATGCAGAGTCCTGTGTAAAAGTACAAAATACCTCTGTGCTTTACTTTTCTCTCTCTTTTCTGTATAGGGTTACGTCCGTATTAAGCCTTAACTTGTGTGGAAGCCGCCAATGGTAAACTGCGTGTCTTTCTTTCTTTTCACTGCCGCTCCACTGCACTTTCCCCTCTACTAACATTACATTACATTAGATTTTGCATTGCATTCTTTTCTTCCGTACACATAAGTACACATAGACACATACACATAGATACATACACACACTACATGGCAAGATGGACGGATGGATGGATATTGTGTGTGTATCATAAAGAAAAGGCTTAGGCTTAACTACTACTTTATCCGAGTGCCACGGTTCTTCTTGTGCCACTACTACACTAGATATTGTGTAATAGAAAATACTCGGTGCTAGGGCTTCTACTACTACTACCAGAGTTTTAGTGTACGTTTTAGCAAACTAAGTACGTATTTATATGTAGGGAGATGGAAAGAGACGAAGCGAAACCAAATGCACAAATCCTGCAGGACTTTCACTTTGTTAGTTTACTTACGTAACTCTGTCACTTTCTCCATGTGAGGGGAAAGCGACTCTTTCACTCAGACTCAAATTCAAACCTTATACTTATTACACACACGGACATACTTAACTTACAGCAAATAAGCACAGCACGAGGGTACTTAGAAGTATTTTGGTTTAAATACTTATACAATATAGTTAAATTATATATCTGGTTCAATCCACTCTGACTATAGAAGACTAGCTTCTTCTTGATGCCGAAATAAGTACGGGATTTAATTTTTTACCAAGGTAGGAATTTTGTATGGATAGGTTTTGGCAATTTTTCTTAATGACAAAAGTTTTCCCTTCTTTGTGTAAAACTTTTCATTTTTAAAAAAGCTTGTTGTAGGAGCATTTAATCCTTCACTGCATGAATTTTTCCTTCACAAAGACAACTTTGACTTCATTTGAAGTAAATTGACGCTCCCTAGAGAGAGAGTAGTGCGAGAAACTCCCTTTCCTCTATATATACCGACTTCCTCCCACCCTACTACCATTTCTGAATTATATTTGAAAATACACGTGACAATTTTATTTACTTAGCTGAACCGAGAACTGAACACACGTAAGTACCTACTTACGAGACTACTATACGCACAAACATTTTATTCCGCCAAGAATAAAGTATATTACAAGGATAGTGATACTTGTTCGGAATTCTCTCGGTGAGTTATAAGTTCTATAAGCCTAGAATTTCATTTGATAGTAGGTAGATGATGTTCTTTTCTTTGGTGGGTTGTATGAGTTGAGTATAAAGTATTTGTGTAGTAGTAAAGTGAAAGCGTCTTCATATTACTTCTTCTTATTCTTATGTCCCTTTGCAATGTGTAATACAAACTACGTACACATAAAAAGTACAAGAGATGTTTGTCCCTTCCTTGGTTTATTTTGTTGAGCATGCAAGGCACGTGCTCAGACAAGATTGTAAATTTTTTCGAGTCATTTACCTCCGTCGTCGTCGTCTAAGAGTCAGCAGCAGCAGAGCAACGAAGTTTCACAAAGGAAAAGGAATGAGAATCGTGTTCCATCGTTTGGTAGTCCTAGTAGTAGTATTATTATAATACTACACACTACTACACACACACTACTACCACTACTACACGCATTTCTCTCCCAAAGTAGTTTAAAGGAGTAACTGAGTGTGCCTGTAGTAATATACCATGCAGACACACCGTTAGGAGTAAAGTGGTATGTGTTAGAATGTGTTTGCATTCTAAGTTAAACCTTTCACGACTACCTCATCGTAATAAAGAATCAACGGGATATTAAAATTCCTTTCCGAAACAGCAAAGGTTTCCTGTTTTATACTGCATTACTATATCTGTATACTCCATTCCACTTACTTACCTCATTCCATTCGTTATGCTGCGTGAGCGTACCATCCAGTACCTAACCACAATGCAATCTATAAAAAGGCAACTTTCTCTCTCACACACGTATAATACTGTTGCTATTTGTAGTGGTGGTATGAGTATTGCCAGGGAAGAGTAGGCAATAGACATATATTATGTAGAAGTATAATAATAAAATAAGCTGAAGTAGATTTTTGCTTGTTCTTCTGTTGCTGCACACACGGCGCTTCTACTTTAGAAAAGTAGAAACAGTCTGAAAGAATAATATCATTAGATTAGAATCTTCTCGTGGAATTTCATTTCCCTGCTTTCCTTTGTCTGTGCAAAAGTAAATGGCATTTTCGCTTTGCGTGGTATCCCATTTCTACTACTCTCCGTTGTCTATTTGTACATTCTGTATGTGTGCACGACGATTCGGAGACTAATTTAAGTCCGCGGATGTAGTTAAAATAATAAAAACCTGTAGGTATACACGAATATTATACATGCTAAACATTTTTACACGGAAAACTTTGCATAGGTACTACCAAGAAGGCAGGTAGCGTAGAGGCAATCATACACATAGGAAGAATGTTACACTTTTTCTAATTTATTTCTTTTTTTCCCTTCTTTATTGTGTTTCCATGTCTAGTGTGAGTTTTCCAATCTAATTTAAGCAGTTATTACGCTTTTTTTACGTGGTTTATGTATTACATGAATAGAATATAGGTATAGGTATAGCTAAAGTAGGAATTAGGAATACCTATAGAAATTGTACAAAACTTCTCGGTTGCAGATTTTTAGAAATTCGTATTCTATTTGTACAGACAAGATAGTAGTTATTGCCGGTAAAAGAAATATTTATGTATGTGTGGTGGCTTCAGGTGGGAAAAAAATGAGAGTATATAGGTAGTGATAGTCTGGTGGTGGTTCTGGAAGGAGAAGATTGGCAGGCACATTATATTCTGGTAAGATTGAAGCTTTTTGTTATTATGGCATGTTATATGTTGCGTAGACAAATGAAGAATTCCTTCCGATCGCGTGTCAACGAGTAGTTATACAATTTTGTGGTATAATTTCGGAGGGTTCGGTTTGAGTGGGTTGGTCGGTTACCAATTGACATTTATTCCGTTGAACGCTATCTCCGCCCATGAAATCATCACATTCCTCTATTGAGAGAATCCTATTACTCCATTTATTCGGATCGTTACGGTAGCATTATTCTTTTTGGCATGACATGGCAAAATATCACATCAAATCTTCATTCTTTCTATATACACAGACTCTCTCTAGTAGTACTCCATTACTACCTCACTCCATTCCTCCAGTACTGCTATATGTAGTCTGCAGTAGTGTAATTTAGTCTGTTGTAAATAAAAAAAGTATTTGTATTACTACCAGAAGTAGCAGTAAGGCTGATTCTGAATGTTTTCGAGTACGTAGTTCACATGGGTGTTTCGTTTGAACACTTGAATTTATTCTTGTTTGGTATCTGGGACGGAATTCGTACATAAAAGCAGTGCAGTTTGCTTAGCAATAATACTAAACTCGTCTGTACCTAAAACCTAACCAACATCAATAAAAGAAACGGTCGCTTCTCGTACCTTAGTTGAGTTTAGTACTTGAACGAATAGTTTTACACAGAGAGAGAGAAAGAAAGAAGAAATGCCAAGACGATTGGATCGCATTGTTTTCTAAAATAGCACTCGACTCGACTGCATTGAATTCAAGGTGAATTTCCCCTCATAAAAATAAAACAAATGGGAATTGCTGCAAAGTTCCGCCTTGACATGATAGACACTAACCAAACTCAAGCTGTATACTAAACCTTTGTTAAATGGCCCGAATAACCTTCAATAGTTTTATTGCATGGTGAACCGTGCCTTACTAGTACATTTGTACAAATAACTTGCTTAGGTGAGAATATCTTAAAGGAGCTGACATTATGGAATCTTTCTTCGTACTACCCAATGTAGCACAATGTACGTACCAACACACACACAAGGAGAAAGAGAGAGAAATTTCATAATAATCAAACGAAAAGACAAGGTGTCAGACAAAAGACAGATGAAATGAAATGAAGCACGCTTGAAAGTTGTCTGATGGAAATTAACGTAAAGACAAAGCTCCGACAGTTGTTACAGGCAGAGAGATATGCCGTTACACAGGAATACTGTACGGGGATTTTAGCTTGAGCTAATTCTACCATTGTCTGTCTGTATAGTATTGAAACTATTATCGAGAGAAAGTACTTGCTCAACCTGTCATGACATGACATGACAAAGTAAGGAAACGTAGCTATTTACAATTCCATACAAACAATCCGTCACCTCACGCTCTCTCCTTCTCTGAGTGCAAAGTAGTGTTACACGGGTATTATATAAGCTACAATAATATACCTATAACCTAATAGTACCTGTGTCTATATATAGGTATATTATATACCTATAGACAATAACTGTTTATTATTATAACAGCTAGTAAAACTTTCATTTCAGTCTTCTCCTCATTTAATTTAGATTTACAGGGAGTTTATGCCGAATTCACAAAAGCCAAGAATGTTTCAATAATGGATGGATTGTGTTTGTGTATTGTACAGTTGGAAACTTGAACTGCTTTCAAAATGAAGGAATCTATTTTAGTATATGTCTATGACTTAAAGAACATTTCGTGTGTTGTTCGTCTTTCTATATAGGTCTGCCTTCCATGTATTTTCATCGTTAGCAAAAGCTAGAAGCGATAGTACTATTGTGGTTGCACACCTACTAATACGTAGTAGGATAGGAATAAGGACTGTGCTTAAGTCGACGATGCAAATGTCAGAATAAATTTTCGCTAAAGGATTCCGATTGTTGGTGTTATGTCAGGTGTAACATCACTTCATGCCAACTGCTTCGGCCATGGAGACTAAGTAAATAAAAAAACGCTCAAAGTGCCCATTTGCGTTCTGAAAAGCTTTTGTGCTTGCGTTAAAACCTTTTATGTATTTACGACAAGACTATAAACATATTATATGTATGCAAGGATTATATAAAGTAAAATAGTCTTTATTAATATAGTTCCTGTAAGCTAACTTCACCATTTTATGCATAAAAATATGTACTACTAATATATAATCGATTCAAACTAATCGCTATAACATGTTCAAAAACATTTTTGCTAAAATTGAACATGTGAAATACCTTGGTAAATGACAAACTAGGTTTACCACTACTAAATCTAATCATCGTAACTGTCACATTCAAACTCACTCTCTTCTCGTATTGTAAACTTTAAAAATCATTAAACCAAAGTTTTTAACTGCATCCTGAATTAGTCTTTTATATACACGACAATTACTGTTGTCAATCTACAATTTAATGATGTAGTAATAATTTATTAATAAATACTTTTTAAATATGCATTGCCGAAATCATGTATACTTTCTCAGCATAATATTTTAAACAATTTAACTATAGTATGAATTCCTTTTGTATACTTCTGCATTGAACATGGATTGAATTTACATGAAAAGCACTATGGAATACAATTACGAGAGATAATTTTATTTCGTGCAAATTGAGTTAAGAAGATAGTACATGGCAGATTAATGTGAGATATTAAATCTTGTTGTTATGTAGTTAAAGAAAAGTGTTTCTGTCCGATTTTATCCTTAATTCGGGTTTTCTATTTTATTATCTGGACTGGCCCATTTATTCAATTCCGCAGTACATAAATGCAGCAAAATTTAACAGCAGTGATTGCATTTCAGTTTCTTGAGTAATAAAATTGCTGTTTTCAATAAAGATGCAATGACCAATTAAAAACATATCTCAATGGAATATAATGACATTCAACGTTCATCTAGATCTGTACAGTTATTAGTACAAGTTATAAAAATGTAAAGAACTTATTATAATTCGGCGTACCATATAATGCAATGTAAATTATATTTTTAATGTGCGTTCATTAAAAATTATTTTCTCCGCATAACAAAATTATCCTGTAGTATACTTATTAGTTATTACACGCTGGACTAAATGTTAAATTGATACTGTATAGAAATCTCTAAAGGAGAAACAAGGGAGATAGTAGTAGAGGAGATAGGAGAGTGGGAGACAAGACCTCGTATATTGGTAATGTGCGTTAAAGAAATTGAAGAAATTGTTAAAATTCTTATTCAAAGCAAGAATTCGATAAAAGAAACAGTAATACAGTACAAAGGAAGAACGAGACGTTCACGAATCCATCAAAAGCAATATTGCTTTGAATATCACAAGAAGGCATAGAAATTTATTTTTCCAGTTAATAATTTCTATGGCAGTTTAAGAAGACCTCTTGCTAATATGATGACTGAATCTATACCAGAGGAGAGTGTAACTTCATTAAAGTACATAATGCATTGTATATACACATAGAAGGAAGAATTTCGTCTTCGTACTATTTATTGTGCATTAGTCTGGATATGGATATGAATGCGTGGTAACACAGTGCATAATATGAATACATACAGTTACTGTCATAGCACAATAATATACTTTCATGCAGTTTGCCTGCCTGCCAGGAAAACAACTTTGCTTAAAAAGAGAAAGACGAGAGAAAAAACTTTCGAAAGGGTAAACAGAAAGTTTCCCAACCAAGTTTTCACATTACCATACAATGAGACGAAAAAGGAAGAAGGAGCAAAGCAAAGAAGAAGAAAAAGCTCGTCGGTCTGTTCTTCTTGTGTGAGTGTCTTGATATGCTCTCTGAATGTGACTTGGCATGCTTTCCATGCTAAGGAAAACAAGCCAAGGAAAACCGTCTTTAGTATCACTACTTTAGCATGGCAAGCATAAGAGTAGCCACGCATAGAAGGATGATGATGATGGCACATAAAGAAACTAACAAGTCTACACATGCACACACACGTAAAATAACAAGAGCATCCTTTACTTCCCTATAATTTACTACACAATCCTACTTCCACTAAACAGGAGAGGATCCCAAACACTTTCACAGCTGTCACCAATATTTAACTGTAGAAAATATAAAGTGCTTTAAGTCTAATATGACTAACATGAAAAAGTAGAATTAACGATCTATTAGTTTACATAAGAAAATATTCCGTAATAACATAAACCTGCAAAATGACGTGATAAAAGTAAAAATGAAAAATTGTCTAATAGCAGTTATATTACATCACATTATGACAGTTTTTAAATGAAACACTTAAAAATAGTTGATGTATGTGAAAAGGTTTGTTGGATATGCGTCAATTTAATTTCTAAGTTGCAAAAATAAGTTAAGAGCTAAAAATAAGGTTGATATCATGCCCTGGTAAGTGGTAAATATTCCCAGTTCTATTTTTACACAAAGTTGTCTTTTTTCATTACTTTCTTTTTAGTGTATATCTCTCCAATTTAAATAGAAAGAGAGCCTTGCCACTTGGATGGAACTGACACATACCTACACTCACATGCCGCTTTGTTACTACTACAATAATATAAATTCTAACTATGATCTAACAGAAAGAAGAGCCATACAAACTGCTGTGGCCATAAGACGTTTTCCTTTTCTTACACTTTTGGCACACGCCAAGTCAACTTTATTACCTCATATTACTACGCAGTGACTCTGTTTAACAAAGTCACAGTGCAGTGCACTAATAAAAGTAAAGAAAAATTACTTCGTCATATGGTTTCACATTGTAATCATTTCCCTGTACATATTATGATCTAATTCCCTACAGATTCATACATGAAATAATTCTTTAAATCATATGCATATGAACCACTTAATAAGCTTTGTGATTGTGATGCATTGCGTGATCTGTTTTACACTACTTGAAAAATCCATTGCGATTTTTACAATAATAATCCGTTGTGCCGGTACGACACATCTATAAAAGCGGATTACACTAAAATTAAAATTAAACTAAAAATCATCTAAAATGAAAGTATTTTTTATCATTTTACAGAACAAGAATAGAAAATCAATATATAAGTTGGTTATTTCTTGCCAAACTACTGAAAAACCCGAAAAAAGGGAAGTTAAAAATGAAATTACATTTTTTATTGCAATAAAATTGCTTCGGGTTAAATTTCGATTGGTTTGTAGGATGACTCGTGTCAAATTCCAATGATAAGGTTAATGAGGTGGTAGTAGCAGTGGCATGGGGTGTGTGGAATTGGAGAATTGAAGCGAACGTGCTTTATTGGTTGTTTTTCGTGTGCATAATAATTCCCGTGGTACTGATACCTACCACCTACCACTGTCAAAACCATTTGTACGTGCTTTGGCATCCACTCATTTTACAACAACCTGGCACATGCAGAGCGAATAAGCAAAGCCTAAAATGTTTACAATATTATAGCATGCATGCAGACACGATTTGAAAATCCTAACGAGATTATACAGTTCATTGTGATATTTTGAGCCCTTATGTAGTCTGTGTAGGCCGAGACTGACATTTTTACCTTTTATTTACTAATAGGAAGGTTAAGTGATACTGACACGGATACCCTTGATCATCAAGAGATGAAAGAAATAGTCGGATGAAAGATATCAAGATACAATTTTCTAATTCCTCTGCGTTTGAAGTGAGAGAAAAGGGAAACCTACAAAGAGGTTCGTACAAAGTTTTGCCCTATGGGACAATTATATTCTTCAAAAATGTTTTGACATCCCAACCAACAGTATCGAGTTAGACCTTCCTCCTACATCATCTGCACAACGCAAGTATATAGTAAAACCAATTTCAATCATTGTAAATGTCTACTTTAACTTAAGTAGCAAGAGTACACCACATATATATATAAGAACCCTGAAAATGTGTTTCTCTTTGATAGTGGTGCGAGTATTCCTTTGACATTTGAACTTTTAATCTAACTATACTCATTCTCATTACAATTTGTCATCCTTGATGCTACATTACTTTATACACTTACTGAAATAGTGTAAAACCTAATAATAGTCTCAAGTCACAACCAATGGGATTTAACTGCACCTGTAATATAATTATAATGTAAGCGATCACACAGCAACCTCAGCTTTGTAGATTAAGCAGCATCGAATTTCCTTTGTGCATAAAACATGCAAACCCTCTCTCAGAATTTTATTTAATTAACACCCTTCAATAGAATTTGAAATTTACCTTATATGTACTGTAGTGCTATCAGCTATATGAGTAAGTAGTAATTTTCCAGCCAAGCAAGCTGAATAAAACATGATATATCATCATATACATAAAATATAGACGGATACAGATGAAATACCAGTCTACATGTTTTATAACAGAAAATGTTAAGAGAAATCGAATTTGTGAGTAAGTGACTAACTCTTTGACTATTTGACGAATACTTCTGCAGAAAGTGCACTCATTACGTCAACGTAACAATATTACTCGATTCTTTCCCAACTACTGACTCTGGCATGGCATGTAGTACAATTCAATGAAGTCTCTAGTAGTATATATTCGCTTTGCCCTTGTCTGCGTCTGGTTTTATTAGTGAAACCTAATATCATTTGAACTTAACTCACTTATTGTCAGTTAGCCGTGATGAGGCATTGGGGCACATGATGCGTTCATTGAAACTCATCCTGAAACAAACACATCGAACTATACCGACCTACCTACTTGCCTAGTTAACTTTTGTACGTTATTTTCGCCCAAGAAACAATTTAATCACTGGCATACACGAATGAATACATTTTCTCCATTTCTCTACGTACTTTCTCTCTAGAGAAGGGTGATTTTGCATAGAAATATAATTCTATCTGTGTAATTATTTTGCGAAATTCCTGTAACTGCGATTGCTAACTAGGAAAGTCTGCCTAACTCATTCTCTCTCGCCCTAATGAATTCGAATTAACTAGATCTGGCAATTTAAAAGGTTTTCACGGAAATTTTGTGTTATACGAGTTCCAAGAAAATAGAATAGAATATATGTAAAATAAAATGTAAACCAGTGTAATATTACATCGTAGTAGAGTAGTCACAGTGCAATCTATGCGAAAAACTACTTACAACATTTCCTAAACACAGTTCTTACACAATAATAGCTTAGTAGGTGCTTATACGTACACGTGTTACACAACTCACTTTTAATTTTCCCTTAATATTGCCGTGATGCAGAAGAAGATAGCATTACGTATACAGAATAAGGAACAGCAGATCAAAACATATATAGAAGAAGAAGAAGAGGAACGTTGGGACAGTAGTTAGGCAGTTCTCCCAAAGAAAGTAAAGTAATTGAGACTCATTCTGCCTTTACAACCACGATATATTTACACATCTCTACGACGATTCCTCCGTGCTATTCTACATTCACCTCGTACTAATACAAAGGAGAATAGGTAATAAAGGCAAGAGAATTGCTTTCACAATCGACTCTAATTCACTTTACCCTGTCGGTTTTCCGTTATGTGATTTGAGTGTGAGGATACGTGTGTAAAGACCATAAGACGCATATACAACCTTTTATACATGTAGAAATTGTATATTAGTTGCTCTATGTATGTACAAGGAAATTTATCTAACTTTTGCATATAGAACTAGTAAAAGTACAGTATGTGGGAGTATTATATAACTGCAGTGCTCTGGTAGTACTGGCTCATGTCGTTCGTTAGTTAGTCGGTCTGAGAGTATTCTTCTTTTCTTGTCAGGATTGAACTCTTCTCTATTAAAACTTCGTCTGGCACTTTTTACGACAGAACATGTTGCAAATTAGATTAAATGCACCAGAGCAAATGTAATTTCATTGATTACCAGCTCTACGTAGTACTACTACTATTGCTTCTACTAATAATATATCTACTAGTTAGCTTTCGTATACAATGTACAAAATGAGTAACTATAGTTGTTACGTTCCTATATAAATTATAACTATAACACATGAAGTATATACTCTGTTGTAAGTGAATTCATTAAAACACACACCAAATCTCGTCAAATTTGAAAACATCATTCTATTTGTATCAAATTGGTTTCAAAAGACCAGACGAATTTTTTTTAAGTGCTATATAAGTATATTGACTCTATGACCTCTGTACGACTTCATTTTAAAGTAACATAAAGACAAACCTTGGTAAATAAATGAAATCTCGTATTTTCGAACTTGTACTGGAGTCCTTGTTGTTTTTGTATGTCAAGGGAAAGAGAGTCATTAAAACATGCGTTAAAAGTATCTGTGACTAGGTACTATACTGTATGGCAAACATACACAAACACTTCTTAACTACACACAACTGTAGCTCCCTGTGTAAATAACTTAGTAGGTAAAATGTTTTGCAAATATTTGGAATGCACAGGAAATATTTTCACAGACACAACGCAGGATTTGATTATTTCCATGCAAGGTAGACTTAGAGAAAGTATTAAAAGACAAAGAACAGAAGATTGGTTAAGAACCACATCACAGTATACATTCTATATAGCTCGATGGAATAAGTAAGTGTAAAAGAACGATGAAAATAATGGAGGTTGAAAATATATTTAAGCTGAATATATATCTCTCTCTCTAATAGGTATTATATATAATAGAGAATGACTTTGGAGGTTTTTGTGTATTAGGGAAAAAGAAAGTAACTTTCTTGTGTGTATTAGTCTGTACTTTGATCTTCTTAACTGTAAGCCTCCTTTCGTTTACATGCCATTGAATTAAATTGTACTGCTGCGTTGCACTGCACTGCACTCAATTGCGTCAGAAAAACAATTCGCGAAAGAATAGGGATGACAATGGAAGCCAGAGCATCGGGATTTTCCACAGAAACTTCATTCCATTCAATTATCTTCCATTTCAATTCCTTTCTCTTGTAATATAATTTGCACCCGTCGACGTTACCGTGTAGTATAAGTATATCTATCTGTATATAGGTATGTATGTATATTTTGTATATATAACATATACCTATAGCCATAGCTTACTAATACTTTTGTATAAAGTACACTAAGAGAGAAAAGTACACGAGAGTATCTCTGTGAGTATTATACCGTATCTCTCTATCTGTCTCTCTGTACTTTTTCTGTGTGTTTTCTCTCTTTCTCGGTGACTCAGCTTAACAATAAAGTCGTATTTTCATGGACATTTGCACTACGTATTTACAGATAGCTCGAGGATGTTTTTATTGTTATTTGCCGTTGATGCGATGCCAAAGGTTTTACTCAGCTTTTTACTACAACTCTATATAGTAGGTACTTCTACATACTTGGTTTACTTCAGCTTCTTTGGTATTGCACAAGGAATACTTCCAGAGAGTTACTCAGGCAGAATGGAGACTTAAGAGGATATATGTACACAGTTATGATTACAAGAACTGTTTTTTTAAATATATTTACATTTAGCTTAGCTCAACTGAAGAGACAACAAATTCAAGTGTACTACTTGAGTTGATACTAAGCTGGAGTAAAGATGTTCATAAGTTGGAATAATATCTCTAATTTATTTTCTCTCATAAATATTTCTGTTTTTATAGCTAAAGATAGTTATGACTGTGTCGTTGCAAGGAAATTACTACGGATAGAATAAATAATTCACAAATATTTTATTAATCCATTGTCAGAAAAGAGAGAGAGAGAGAAAGGCAAGTGGGTGTATGTCTAATACACTCATTCCTATATGATATAAATAAATATATGTAGGAGAAAGCAGGAGTTGCAAACGTACTTGTTACTTTTTACTATTGCATCGAAAGGTTGTAGTAGTATGAGTTTTCTTTATGGTTGCATGTAAATAAATTGTAGCAGAGTCATGGTGTGCAGAAAAACCATAAATTACAATGTGGAATAAATTAGAGTTTGTGCTTCAGTGCAATTTCGATGAAATATGGGCAAAGGAGAAGCATTAGAGCGAATGAATAATAATATAAATGGAGACAATGACAACTTAACCAGATGAAAGGAATAGATCCATCTATGAAAAGGAAGTCTTTAAATGTTACGACGTGAGTCTACATCTTCCTTTACTGCAATGTGCTCTCTCGCAACCCGCTCTATGTATATACACGGTGAATGTCTTTATTGAAATATTATTGTGGCAGGATAAATGTTGACTTACTTAGGGTAGCTAGAGAAGGAGGTGAGCCAAAACGATGGAATGTATACTCTATCAATTTCTCCCTGTGAGTAAATAACAAGCGAAATGCTTTTAATTATTAATTTCAAATAACTGAAACTCCTGTCGTCAGCGAGAAGTGCAATAGCTCAATAATAAGACACTCCAATGCACACCAGATCCTCTAGACACATTCTAATTTCAAAGAGTATGTCTTCACGATGGTTTCCGCATAGAGAAGGTAAGTGAAAGCAAAAACCACACTAATATTGTCAAACCAAAGGGAGAGTTAACATTGCAAGTTGTAAAGAGTAAAGTCACAGTTGAAGGAAGTAGAAACTAATTAGATAATTGTGACTCACCCAATGTACGGTCAAATGTATGAAAACGAACAAAATGGCCAATAGCTAGACAAAATGAAATTTTCAACGAGAATTATAGGAAGTAGCAGAAGTACTGTCCACAAGTAATGTCAGCATGAAATTTTTTATGTTGCCAAACAAAAATAGAAAAACTGGACGTGATATTATAAATAGAATTATCAGACAAATTTTCTGTAACCCACTTTAACTGTAGTGAAAAAGATTCTGCATCATTTTATGAATTAATGTCACCTGCAGTAATTTTTTGATAATTTACGCGTACAAATTAAGTAGGTACCCGCAGTGCCAGTGGCCAGTACACTGAGTACACCGACAATATTATTTTTGTATTCAGTTTTTCCTTCATGTGACATAATTTGCTGAAATGCCTCAAAGGAAAAAGATCAACCTACTTTTAGTATTGCAGGAAAAAAATATCCCACTATTTGTTTTATTGTAATCGAAATTAAAATACGTAAAATTATAGACCATACTATTTATGTAATTTTTTGCGATACCTCTTTACTTTACTAAATAAATAATTCCACAATGAAAATGTTTAAATAAATATCACTGCTAAATCGCCTACATGTTTCAAGGAAATTTATTGGTAGTGATTGATAATGAAAAAACGTATGAAACGAGAGTTCCACTGTTTATGAATATTCCCTTGGCTTGCAATTGGCGAATATGGGAATCAGGCTTAAAATGCAGAGCAAACTGCGGAGAGAACATCCATAATGCCTTGGTTTGATATTGGCGATACCTCCGACGTTGCTTACTATGTGAGTTGGTAGGAAATAGACGTTGAGGAAGCCTCGCCGCATCGCATCTCGTCTTCTGGCTGGTTGGTTAGGTAGGTAAGTTGAGTTCGTTTTGTGGACTAATTGTAAGTTCTCTTGCCTCATAAATTCTTAGACTAACAATAAGAATAATTAGATTAGCTCTTTTCCTCAGACAGATTGAAAAGACAGGGCTACTACCACTATACACTCCACACTGCAGTAAAATTTCCCTATATATACAACCCAAGACATACAACTACAACCTAAAACCAAAAAGCTGCCGACTTGAACACATAATGGAATATCTACAGTCTCTCTCTCTCTCTCTCTCTCTCTCTACACTAAATGCAACTCAAGCCCGGTTACTGTATTAGTCGGTGGAGTCAGAGCGAGGAATATTTGCAAAGAAAGTGTTTGCCGTATTAGACTTTCTCAGAACTCATCGTATATTCTGTCCAATCACTTTCTCGGTTTCCGACGCAGTTTCCGACATTTCGCAAGCTTTGCCTTTGCCAAGTCATTCACGTCTATCTGTCTTTATAAATATAATAATAATAATAAAGTTCTTGATGAACACAAGTAAAATGAACAAGAATTAATAATATTATATATAGAAGCCTATAATATACCTATACTAAGTTTAGAAAGGAGATGGTATGGTATTTGTAGTAGTGGTTCAACATTCCTCTCTCTCTCTCTCTCTCTGTCTCTTAATGAAGAAGAGTCTTGTGTTTATACACCAACCGCATCTTTAATATTTTAAGCAAAGAAAGTCGAGTTACATACACCTACCCGTCCCTTCCACCTCTTTGTAGCGCCGTATTACGTCAAATCATGCAGACGTATGTGTGGCAAGATTCTCATTTCTCTCATGGTAATAATAATGTAGCTACTGTTGTAAAATATGATTTGTTGTGATGAGATATGATACACATTCCATGTAGGATGATGTATGTATTGTATACAAACTATATCAGCAGGAGAAATGCAAATATTTGACTAGTAATGGTAACAGCCGGTAATTCAATTACACATCATAGAATAATTAATCAAATATTTACACCCGATCATAAAATTAGAATTTTAGACAATTTCATTTCTCCCAGAGAGATCCCACAAATTCTAAAAAGTAGTCGTTAATAAGTTTCCAGAGCGAGGCATACCACCGGTATAAGTAGTAGTAGCAGTATCAGTCTCTTTCTTTGTTAGTGGAATTTGAGGATTTGAGGATATGAAAGAATACCTAATGCTATATAAGTAAGTAATATGCTACACTTTTGCGAAATTGAATTTGTGATCTCACATTTGTGGTATATAACCTCAATTTGGCTCAAAAATGTGTGATAGCATCTGCTGGTAAGTCGATCTGACTGAGCTTTTATTGGCAGGGCTGACCTACATACAAAAGGTATCTTACAGAAGTATTATGGCTAGTAGTCTTAATACCACCTCTATACAGATATCAAAATATTCCTCAAGCTCTTCCAAGAGTACCACTACTCAATATATAAATATTGCCATTCCCGACGATGGCTAACGCTAACACTACTCCCAGCTATACAATGACTTTTAAAATATAACTTTTTATACACCTAACCTGTATATTTTATCACATCTTATAAAAAGATATTTTTTTAACTTTACGTAGATATGAGAGCTTACTAGCCCATCCATGCAGCAGCACAATAATTTCATGATGTATCGGTCTTCTTCATTCTTTCTTATTTCCCATTGGTTCACGTATCCATTTACCACTTACGTTCCATGCACCATCCATTCCAAATAACCTTTCAATTGGCTTATGGTATTTGCTGTGAATATGCCATACATTTGCCTTTGATGTAAATGATACAATTTAATTCTACTCATACCTCACTATATGAAACACAACATAAGGTACACAAAAATAAGATACCACAACAATATTAAAGTCCATCATATTTATACCGTACAAGCAATTCCACATTGAAGAAATAATATTCACTTTTATATAGACTTACAGATTCCAGCCCTAAAAACACTGTGTACAGTACAAATTAAAAAAAAATATATATAGCATCTTTTTTCAAAAATTTCTTACTGTTTCCAAAACACAGTAGAAAATTATTTACACTTATACTGCATGTGCATCATTATATTTTATTATTACAGCATACCCTTTTAAATCGTCAAAATTTAGGTACTTAAATTACATACCTACCTATAGTTAATTAACGTAAGTGTATTGACATTTCACTTTGGTTACTCTATAACCATAAAAGTGTACAGAGAGTACCACATCCTAAGTGCAATTACTTTACCTACTTGTGGAAAAGTGAATTTGAATGATACCCACATATCGCTGTGCATGTAAATGTAATGCTGTGCATGTGAAAAGAAATTTTATCATTTGAATCTTATGTAGAAGGTAAATAGCCCATCATCTTTCAAGTGGCCTTCTTTTGCAGTACACAAATGTAATGGCATTTTAAAATACCTGACTATACCTACCTAAATAATACTTTCTCTCTCTCTCTCTCTCTCTCACTCAAAAGATTTCCCCTAGCCAAGCTTCTATCTAGCACTAACACTTTGAAAACGTGCATGCAAAACATATTACTTTATTACCTACTACTAGGTAATCCAAGTGAAATAGTTCTTGGAGTAAAGTAGGGTAGTAGTAAGGAACATGAAAGTCAATATGAACTGATCTGCACTCTTGATATGATATTTACTAGTAGGCTAAAGATATAGCTGCTGTGGTAGATACCTTTTGGTTTAAAAGACTCACAGAGAACATTGCATGTTACTTGACTCTCTTGTCTCTTCCTTCACTTCCTTTTAACTTAGGTAGGTTATGTATTGTTAGTAAAACTGGTGCTGGAGGAATACTGGAGAAGGAGAACAAGCTGGAACATAAGTGCACTATAGTACTGCATCTTGCACACCTTCATAATATTACGAGGCATTATTTTTCCTATATAAGTAAAAGTAATGCAAAAACGCACAGTAAGTCGCTGTATAGGGAAAGAAAGGTTATGCTGTATAAAAGATTTTACTTATGATTGTATTATACGAAGAATATAAGTACATGAAGGAATATAAGTACATTATGAAGGAATATAAGTACATGAAGGAATATAAGTTCATGAAGGAATATAAGTACATGAAGGAATATAAGTACATGAAGGAATATAAGTTCATGAAGGAATATAAGTTGATGAAGGTATATGAAGGAGTAGGTGCTGTTTGTTATAGATGTGGAGGTTTAGTAATAGTTAGGTAGTCTGAGAGGAAAGCTCCTTTTACTTACTTACACCCTAGGGAAGTCCAATGACGTAAAAAGAGCAGATCACAAGCCACAGGAACAAACTGACTCTCTTTTTCATATTACTACTTATTTAGTTAGTTGTTAGTTACGTAGGTATATTATGGTCTTGTGTCTGTTATGAGATGGGCGTTCGGGGACAGCACTAGTCGAATAGATACTCATCTTCCTTTCTACTCTAATCTACCTCTTCGCCTCTTTCCAAAGTTCCTCTACGTAATCCAATGAAAGCCCAGACTGCTGCACACAAAATGGGCTTCATAGTACCATTCAATGTATTTGTGGCTAATGTACCTGTAATTCTATTCCAATCCAATTTCATATCCTTGTTAAACTGACACCCTCCAACAAGGGAACGAAAATCCTACTTCCTCCAACCTAAACAGTCAAAAATCAAACGATTCAACTGTAAGAAAAAGAAAAGAAAATTTGACTTTGGCTTTTACACAAAAATTTACTATACGTACCGTAATTTAATCTTTACAATAGTTCAATAATACAACGCAGTCACAGAAAAGTTACCTAGATATATTATACGGTTATTAATGCAGTTTTTTAATTTGCACTTATACAAAGGGTTCAGGGTTTAGGTATTCGAACTTAGATGGACTTGCAACTGTTGCAACATTGATAAACCTTGCACCTACAAATTACTGTTGTTACAAATATTATATACAAGCAATGTAACGTAAAACAGCTTCATAATAAAACATCATAATCATAATGCACAAACATATCTGTATTACAGAAACAAAAATGATGTGAAATGAAATTAATTTTGCAGGTATGTATCTGTATGATAATGTGTCTAAAAATAATAATCCATTAGCCAATAACAGAGATGAAGTGATCCAGTTTCGTGATAAATAATTGTACAGATAGGTAAATAATCTCGCAGTAAACATCTAATTAATGGGTCAAATAAAGAGAAGCTTTCAGAGAAATTGCTAAATCTGCAATCAGAATGAGATCTAATCATTTGTTTCAGTTCTCCTTAATAGGTACTGTAATAAATCACCTTCGTAATGATGCTCATTCTTCATTTACTGATGCTACATTTATAAGTAACGTTGTATCTACATGTACATGTACATGTAGACTGACTCCATAATAAATAGCAGCATCCCTAGTGCCATGTTAAGCTTGATCTCAAATATTCATCTACAATCTAGTAGTACATGAGCCATGTCGTTTAGATGGACCTTCCATAATATTTTAACGTACTATACACACACAGACACCCATACACAAAAATTCTGTACAGATATTGTATGTATATTAAATACAAAGAGTAAATAAGGTACACAACTAAATAGGCGGCTGCGGAAGGAAAAATTTGCATTTCAATATGAAAGTTGTGTGCATGGAAGTTTGCAGTGAAAAAATTAGCTCAATATTTGGGGAAGAGTGAATATATTTTGGGAGATTGTTGAATATATATAGTTACTCGTATCAATAAGTTAAGTACCTAGCTAAGTAATTGTATTTTGGAAACTTTCAATAGGATTTGTCAGTTTAGTCTGCCTATCAGCACAGTTCGTGGGTTATGAGATTGAGAGCAGAAAATTGGTACGGGAAATGCCTTAGGATGTTTTAGTCCTCTGATGTTGCTATTCACGTTTTTGATACGAAGGATGATGGTGAAGCAAAGAATTTCCTGCCATTTAGGAAGTCCCTTCAGCAAAATTTATATACACAGTACATTATTTTCTATATATAAATTTATACCTTTACAAAAGGATGGTGAAATGCGTGTGAAAAAACTTCACTCTGCCTTTCTCCCCATTTTAGGTTGAAGTATTAAAATTTGCAATAGAGATTACCAAAGGAGAAAAGTCCTCAGGTAGTTCCTTTAATACCCGTTTTACATTATACCATATTATGTGTGACTACTGCTAGTGAAGTTACAAGTTTCTCCTTTGTTTCACTTGCTTGTCTCATACTTTCAACCATCGCATAGAATAGTTTGCTGCAACTGCTGCAAGTGCATACCTGGGTACAAAACTGTATAATTTCTTTGGACAAGTATTAACAGCGGAACAGAAACATTTATTCTCTCCTGCCCATCAGTACTCTACCAATTGTATTAACAGGGGAAAAATATCATTATACTATTTAAAAAGTTTCATAAATATATAAAAGTAAAAAATCGTTGTATGTTTCATGGTTCTTAAATTGGTGACGTAATTGTGAGATTTTACGAAGTATAGCGTTTTAAAAAATAACAATTTATGTCAAGTTAATCTTGGTAATTCACAGATTCTACTATATTGTATTGCACACCATGAAATAATCCCCCAGAAATATGAAAACCGCACATCTGACAAATAATTTCTGCAGTAATGTAAATTGTTAAAATTTGTTTTTCGATATTTAACTGTTTCCGGAGATAAATAATTTCCTGCAGATTTCAATTGTCCTAGTAGAATTTCCCTTTTCGTAGACAGCTATGTAGCTATTTGTTTTTACCACGATCCATTTACGTACATTGGTTAAGTAGGGATAGAAGAGAGCGTTTCTGTCTGATTTAACTTTGTTTGGTGCCCTGAGGCTAGAAAACTGTCGAAGAAAGGCTTCATATATAACATAAGTTTAATATCATTTCAAAGTGAAAGTATACTTACTTAGGTACTTAAGTCTAGGTACAAACGAATGCAAGTACAAGTTAAACATTCTGTGAAGCATGAACACTTCGGTCATATTCCTCCTGCTTCACGTGTATTATTTTCAGTTAAAAGGATTAGGTACACATACATGCATACAAAACGAACCACCGAAAACGCTTCCAGCTTAAAATTACTACCTATACTCTATCTAACTCGTCTACAAATTGGAAAAGCATTTTAAAATTAGATTTGGCAGGTATAAACTGGTTATTACCATATAAAATCGATATTAAGTAAACTACCAGAAATAAAACCTTGTACCTAAATAGAGCAATGTGCTATAGTATTGATCACTTAGGTAAACTAAATATTAAATTACAAGATTCTATATACATACGACTATGATTAAAAAGATGTAATATTGTAAAAGCGGGGAATTTCTCCAAAGAGTTCAATTACTCATTCAAATATTGATTTTCTAGATAAAACTGTCCATTTGTGAATATTCATATTAATACGTAATGTACATGTATTAACGATGAACCAATTTTGTCATTACCTTGTGTGTGCACAGAATTGCCCTTGCGTATTTTCTGCAATTTAAGTGAAAGTGTAGTATTATTAACTTAGCCCCACTTTGTGTTCCTTTCCTTCACAAAACATGCAATAAGTACAAAGAAAGTCTTACAATAAACGTACTACACTGTAGATAACAACAATGATTAGGGCTATAGGGATTAGGGTTACAATCAGATCCTTGAGAGCCTATTACTAGCAAAATGCATTATGTTAGAATTCAATTGAACGACAGGGCGCATTTCTATTACACTACAAATTTATTCAATAATAAGATATTGTAGATTTGTTTAAGTAAAATTCATTTATATACAGAAAATCAATTTGAAGTTAAATCATGAATAATAAGTACACAATTTCTATTTAGATAACTTATCCTCTACCTTAATTGTATTATTGGTATTAGTGCAATCGATGATGGTCGCAGTAAAATTGTGTCATTTATTTTCGTCGTGGAAGAAGTTATTTAAAATTCCAAAGTGAATTACTATAATCCAATAATATTGAACAACACTTTGGGAATCCATAATAATTTCTAGAAAATCGATGCATAACTGTATTCAAAATAAGTTTATCCATTATGACGAAGGAGCATCTGGGATAATGACTGTACTTATTTACAGCCTTCGTTATTTTCGTATAACCTGGCCACATGGATGACAAGACAGGGAGGACATGGAGGATAATGAAAAACGCTTGTTGCATTTTTGCAATATTGTGCCTGTTCCGACTGTTGGACAACATTTGGTTGGAAGTCGTTTGTTGTTGTGCCTCGCTAAATTTGATTTCCGTTGAAAGTACAGAGCGTGTATAGTAGGAAGAGTATACATAAGATAAGACTACTGCAGTGCAGTATGAATGGCTTCATTAGAAAAAAAATCTTTACTAAATAGTGGCTGGAGAAGAGGAAGACAGAAGACATAAGCCTGGTAAAAACTAAGAAACAGCTTTGTGACCTGCTTTCTCCAACTTTCTTCCTCTTTTAGTAGCCACGCTCAACTTGTACATGGAAAAAGTATCGCAATCACATTTCTCCTGCTTATACCACTGCGAATTTCATATATAGAGTCTTATTATAACCAAATGTATAAGTTGGAAGAAAAAGCTTGCGTCCCGGCGACTTGGTTGTAGAATGTTGTAGATTCTGTTAGTCCTACGGCTGCAAAACGGTATAGTTGCACATAGAAAGTAATATCCGAGAGAAAACGGCTTGTTTAAAAAATAGACGACAAAGATACGGGGCAAATGTTGCATCTCTCTCTTACAACTACTATCTCGATTGCCCAGCTTTTGCCTGCCTTTTTTACTTTTATTTTTGCAGGTCTTTACTACAATGCAGCACACTACGTCCTTCGACGTACGTGCACTGTTTACGTCAAAGTATACGGAAAACTACACAGTCAGCCAAATCTCAGCTGTTTCCTTTGTTATGATTGTTCAGCTCAATTTTCCAGGTTTCCCTTTGTATTATTATACTCGCTATAAGTATATAGTTATATACACGGGATGTGTAATCCGTGAAAATCTTTGTCGTATGTAACATTATCTTTATTATTATTCGTGTATAAAATGTCGCATCAACATATTATTCTGGGAGTAATATATAAGAAATACACCGGACCGGTGCATGTACATATAGAAACAGAGGACTGGGTACAAATAGATAGAAAACACACACATTGAACTATTTCTGCTTTGTCTGGCGTAATGTTTGTGAAATGAAAGATACAGAGCGGAAAATTGGCTACATCGGTTCACTTTTGCTTGTTCAACTTCCTTCCTTCCCTTTTCGTTTGCTCCGTTGCATTCTATTACACATTAAAGTACATTTGATTGCATTGCATCGCATCGCATTAAAATCAGCCGTATGTTAAAACTATGTACGAGCAATGAAATGTGACAAGCAGAAGAATAGACATTACTATTCTTTTACTTCCACACAGGCACAAAACACATCAGAAAAGTATTCTAGCACAAAAGTACTTTTCATTGCACCTCATCCATTTCATTTATTTTCACTCTAATAAATGTAACAGTAACAGAACACCTTTCTAACAAGTTGGTACAGTTTCCAAGTTATTCTTATTCCTTTATTTCTTATTCTTATTTTACTATATACGTCCTTTTCAAGGTAAAAGCACTTGCTTTCCTCTGCATTTCTTCTTTATTCTTTTGCAAGTTGGAACCAATCCTCTGTATTTTGTTTTCCTGTCAAGCAAAGAAAGCATTCAAGGTTCGTCGCTTTCATTATTCCCGTTTGTACAATTTTTCAGTACAAATAAGACTGAAAGAAATATTAATCAGGAAATTAAATGCCTAAAGACCTATGTACATACGTAAAATGTTTTCAAAATACACATTGCAGTTTATTTGTATCTTGCTGACTACGGTGAGAATTTCTATTTTTTAGCACACTGCTGAAATAAACGGAAAGCAATTTTGTTTGGTAATAATACCAATCTGTAAAATAGAAGAGTGTTCTTTGTACTCAAGTTAACTGGGTGAGTCATAGTTTGTTCAGGATGGGTTGAGATGACTATTACACCCGTTTGTGAATGTGGAACACACTGAGCTAGTCACGTAGAAAGTATCTCGTACAGAACATATAAAGTGCATAGGAACGAAGAAGAAGAAGAAGAAGAAACAAAATATACACAGAGAAACTCTCCGTCTCCCCTGCTGATTTCTTTATCTGTGTCACTGTGTCTTATACTATATCCATTTCCTTCCAATAATATTTTATACGCTCCTTGTGTTTATAAGTAGTGCCAGACAACAATCCGATTTCCTTATTTTCACCTTCATGTAATGTACAGACGTAGATGTATATACGTTTCCCAACCAGATAGATATACTATACACATACAGACATAGTAGATATGTTATATCTGTACCAGGACTGGGCTAAACGAGGATTACGTGACTCTTGTTATTAATGATGAGTCTAGAAGATGATTGTCGACAATGCAAAAGCTCCGATTACTCCTTTTACTATTCCTCTTTGTTGGTTAAGTGAGCCTACCTCAATCAAACAGAAATTTTTTATAACATCTTACAGCAATTTCTATAGAATATAATTTTTTACCAGCAAAATTACACATAATTGCGACTATGAATCTTCTGATATGAATGAGTCAAATCAGAAATCATATCAAATTGTGATAACAAATAATTACAATTGACTGCGGAAGAACAATAACCCATTTTTTATTAACAACTCATTGCAAATACTCTTTGAGGACCATTGTTGCTGAAGATTGATGTAGAGAGTGGACCTATTCATTTGAGTTAAAGGAAATATAATTGACCCGGTAAATAAATACAATGGATTATGCAATATAACAGAAAATATTTTTCATTCTCAAACAAAAAATATTTCGTTAGTGTATAATGTGTTTAGTACGATTTTATGTATATTACTGTGTCAATTTGACGAAACGTGAATAAAGGTGAGTCTTTTTCTGCTACATCACTTTGGAAATGAAGGTATTTTTCTTTGTTGATGAAAATGCGTTGTTTTGATGTGTAGCTGTAGATTGTGAAGTGAGTTGATGTTGTGTGTACACAAGGTATAAGTATTTTAATACTGTCGTTAAAATATAGTGCATAGATAAGAAGTGCTAACAGAGAGGAAGACAAGAAAGGGAGATTGCTAATAGTCCCATAGCTAAGCCTGAACGACCAGCAGGTTCCTTGCCTAGTAAGACCATCCATCAAATTCTCTAATCTTGATTTATCGTCCTAATGAGAATTAAAGCATTCAAGTCAAGCTTGTTCTTACTGGGGGTCCTCGAATAAAATTGCAGCATGACATGTCGTCTTTCTTCAGGAATATAAATCAACTTTGAGGACAACCAGATGACAGACTAGCACACGGTGACACACATATAATTTCCAACGTACATTATAATGGAGGGACTAAAATACTTTTCCAAACTAAATGCTCAGTGTAAAGGTAAATACTACTTGAGTCATCGCTTTTTACAAAGTGGATGATGTGTGTGCAATGTATTATGCTACCTTTTACCTTTACCTCTATACAAAATTTCTCAGCTTAGAACCAATTTACAATGTGAAGTAAGCAATTTTGTGCTGGAAGACCTATATAATGCTTTCACAAGTATATGTGTAGTTTGTATATAGGTAAATGAGATTCTTTATGCATAAAAGTGTATATGCTTAAGTGCATATTTGTATAGAAAGTTCCCAGGTAGATGCATGTGGAAGATAAAAGTTCTATATTTGCTTTGAGTTATCAGCAAGCCTTGAAATGGACAAAACACAACTAATGACTATGCATTAGTAAATGGAAGTAATGAAATGTAGTGCGTGGGCGTTTATGCAAAATATCAGAAAATAATCATGAATATTCTAAAGAATATATTATACACTTTTCAAACATTGAAGTGCTATAGAAGAGATGAAAAGGGAGATTCTCATTGCTACAAATATTTACATCTATTCGCTACTGTCAGTAGCTTTTCATTCAATTCAAGTTTCATAAATTAAACTGAAAGCGCAGATAATGCTGATAAAAGAAATTCATACAAACAAATATAATGTAATAATAATAATGAATATAAAAATTCGTAATGCCGAGGTCCTAATATTTTTATGCAAAACTAAATTTAATTTTCTAACACGGTTTATATACAGATACCTTCACATCTTTTAATTCGCTATTCGTATCACTTGTTCATTTGCTTATACTCATTCTAAAAACATAGCAGTGCAGTAGGTGCTTAAGTGTTTTATAACAATATTTTAGCATGCTGTAAGTTTAATACGTACGAAAATAGCAATATCATTTAGCATCACAAAACTATTAGGTTGAGTATAAAAAGGATATTATATGTATCGGTACTTACTATTTTGTATAATTCCACCAATCTAGAATATCTATTGTCTGTATACATTTTTTATTTCTACTGAACCCAGAGGTATGGTATAGGTGTATATGATTCTTATTAAGTATTAAGTAATATACGAAGACATTTTAAGCAGGGCAAATTTAAAGAGAGGAATTGTAAGAGATTATAATTTCCACCAGAAAGCGTCACCTATGCTTTTAAGACTTTCGCTTGAATTCACAATAGCTGTCTAGCTGATAATTCGTCAGCTTCGCTTGACTGTGCAACAGAAATTTAATAAATCCACACACACAAAGCATTTTACATGTGTGTGACTTATTATTGTAACTATAACCAAACTAACATCGCATTGACAGAAGAAGACCTACCTACCTTATATACTTACATTGCATTGTACAGATACTATATACCATTGTATTTCACATGAAAACACACATGTTTACTTTTAGCAGTCAACCACACATAAGTGATAATAGGTATACACATGCATAAACACATAATACGAGACGACATCCTACAAATTGAGGAAACATGTACAAGGCAAACTACTACGCGTGTGGTGTGTAATAAAATAATCTGTAATTTAATTTTACCTTCAATGCCCAGGTTTCACTTTCACCACAGCCTTTTACTTTGTGTATTGTGCCGCGCGTCTCGTCTCTCGTCGGGTTTGTGTTTTGTTGTAAGCAATACGAATCCTTTCTCCATTTATTTGAAAGCACAAGCCTTCATATATAAAATATACAATAATATATTTCTACTATATATATATATATATATCTACCAACTAATCTTATATATAAATATAAGCTAACACTATACATAGATAGCTAACAGTAGTACACGTTAGTAGAAGCAGAAGCCGTCATCTTTCGTGAATGATTATATTATGTTTATAGTTTATAGAGTGCGCCGTGGCTTAAAATATAAGAGGATAATTCGTACAATACAAGCAGAACACGGTCAATAGTGTACATATGTGTGCACTTTGAGTATGTAAAGGATCCTTTGTCGAATTTGTGACAGGATTGAAATGAATACAAGCGAGCCACATATATACACAGAGAAATAAGCGACGATGGTTCCCAGAGAGAGAGAGAGAAAGTCAAACGAGCGAAATTTTATTTGACAGTTGTATTGCGCCATTTTCACAGAGTCAGAGCTAACCACAAAGAAATAATCCAATTCACCTCTCTTGTACCGAGTGTATGACACTGCATCATGCTTTCCTTCTACTACTCTCGCTCTCTCCTTGAAAATCCAGATTTATTATATATATATTATCAGTCAGAGAGTACAAAACGTATTTTATGCTCGATTATGAAGGCAATTAGGTAGAAAGGCACATTTCGTTGTGAGCTTCGACTGCAGCACGTACTAAATTAAACTAAATTAAATTAAGTGTGGCACACAAGGAGCCTACAGTTCCAGAAGTGTACAACTAACGGTATAATGTGTAACAAAGGTCGTAATCTAATGTAATGTAATATATAAATGGCGAAAGAAGCATTTCTCATCACTGGGCAGAGCAACATCTCTCTCTCTCTCTCTCTGTCTGATGATAATTATGTGAACTCAACTACTCGACGACAGCTAGTACTCCCGCCCCGAAAACTCTTCTCGTATATAATCCCATTATGTCTTATTCTCTCTCTCGCTCTCTTCTTTTACTCTTTTTGCACCAGCACTACATACTTTGTTCAATTATCCTATTTTAGTATTTTATATATACAAAGATATGTATAAATTATAAAGGTATATTAATTTTATACTAAGGGAAACGATTCTTCTATACTATGTACAGATATATATAAAATTAACACAAAAGTTTTAGTTTATATCAGAAAACTTTTACTGGGATTTCCTCAAGCAAAATTTCAACATTTCCACTTGTCCGAGAGAGAGAGATGATGATACAGATATTAATTATACATACTAGAGATATTATAAAATATAAAGTAAAAACACATAAGTCATTTCCGATGCAGATGCGGAGATACGAGAGAAATTAATTATTATCCATTACTATTATTGCAGGAGTATAGTATAATTAAAAGATGTGACATTATTACTAACTCGTAATTGGATCACTACGTGAAATCTAAACTTTTCTGAAGTTCCAGACGTGAACCCGCTCTGGCTGACTCATCCCACATCAGAAACACGAGAAACAATAACATCCTCTCTCCTACTAAAATATTAACAATCCACTATCTATGATGACTAATAATATTATTTTAACTAACTAAAAGAACGGAACAGAAAATTCGTGCAAATGAAGTATCTCTATCCCTCACATTTTGAAATTGTTCGCATACACGAACACGAACACGTAGCCTACTACTAATAACAATACCAGAGGATAAAAGAGTAACTACAGATTCGTATGGAAGTACCCCACACAGAGTTTATGGTATTTACATTTAGCAAAGGAGAAAAGGGATTGAGAAGGCCATTGGTGAATGTATGTGGACGTCAGTTACATGAATGGATGCGCTCGAACAATTTCGCTAATTGTGATAAAGGAGATGATTTAGATGAATCACATTTATCAGATGCGGCCACACGAGCTATGCCGACAAGACTAGACCATCGAACAAAAGATGAAACGAACAAGGAGTAGTGGTGTAAAGAAGATACTCACACAGAACAGATACTCTCATCTATTTCCTCTCATTAAACAAACTTTTCTGTTTTTGAGTCGAGTACTTCTATCACACACACTCACAATTCTATACAGGATTTCTCCAGTTTTATGTACTACAGATAGTACGTGTGGTGGTGGAAATTTTGTTTTCTCTTTTGCTTTATGTTTTGCATGTATATACATTATTGTGCCTGTCGGCACAAGAATTTGTTTGCCAAATCTCATACTACACAGTAGTAGCCATGTCAAATAAACTTTTAGTCTGTGTAAATCCCAAACAAACCGCACTTTGTTTTTCCTTTCAGGGCTTTACTACACACAGGAGTTTGTTGCTACATATAGAAGAGAAAGAGTTGTAAGGGTGCAGTAGTGGTGGACCAAACAGACCGATGCACTTTCATTAAAAACTCGCTTTGTTCTTTTGTCCATGAAGACTAAACTCAAAGGATAAAATGAGTTCAATCTAAAATGCAACCAACAACAAAAACATCATTTGTTCATATACACTTTTTTCATACTGTTTACACATGTATAAGTAAACGCTAAGTTCTATAACAATAAGTATTTACCTACGTATGAAATTTTACACTATTGCTTCAATTTTTCTATTTTCGAATTCAGTTTTAGTTCTAAATCAGCATGGACTCATGTGAACACAAAAATCTTACACCATAGAAATTAGTAAACAAGCTGCTATTCCAGAGCAAGATCTACTTAACAGTTACATTGCTCGAAATAATTTAGTTTTACAATCAAGACAAACAGAAGTAAGATGACACAAAATAGGCTATAAGCAAAAATAAGAGGAAAATATCTTGAAAATATCTACAGTGATGACGGAGCTAATGGTTCAAAGAAAAAATCCAGTGGTAAGGTAAATTGATCGAATATTTTTATCAGTAACACAATTAACCTTAAGTAATGAAAATCAGCAATTCCTTCTCTTGCTTGTTGTTTAATCTCAACTTACCTCATTAACTACATGTCAATAAATTTAACTAATTATATAATTCTTAAAATGTAAAGCTGAAATCTGTGTTCAAAAACCTTTACCTTGGTACTTAGCATAAAAAGTACAAAAATTTTACACTGAAGTAGCAGAAAAGAAATCTTGTTTGGGTGTAGAGAGCAATTCATATCGACAAATAATAGCAATTCAACCTTTAACATTTTCCAAAGCAATATTTCTTTGTTTGCATCCATTTACTGATTGCATTTGTAACTGCATGGAGAACTTTAGCAATTTCTATTTTTCATTATCGTCGAATAAAATTCGTAATGGGTCATTACACCCATAAGCGAGAAATATTTCCCTTAAAGTACACAGACATTTTGCTTGTATCAACCAATTGAAATATTTCGATATACCTGGAAGGGCTAGGACAATCATATCTTCTTACTTAAGGCAATCTTACATTTCCAGGATCGTAAAGATCAATTATTATTATTTATCTATTATTACTTTACCATTTTTTACCATAACTCTTCAAGCAAAGATATTTCAAGGTATTTTCATCACAAATACTGTTGTTAAGCTACTTATAGTTTGGAACTTTTCTTTTGTTTTCAGCAAGTTATTATTTTTCAATAAGAAAGGCTTGCATTTTGATAATAGTGAATTTTGCGTGCTTGGAGAACAGAAACGGAAAGAGTATTGTAAAAAGAAAGGCTGTGATTGGGATGCCGTCTTGGCGCCATCACGCTGTGTGTCTGACTCGTTTTCATCATTCAATTTCCATATATCGACCTGAGAGTGACATTAAGGCAGATGATGGAGTCATATATGCACATAATTTCCCTTGCCTATCATTCCTGTCAGATTCTTTGCTGACTTTTCCCCGCATCTGCTATGCCAGTCCGCGTACGCTCTTTGATCTGATAATCTTCCTCTGGTTGCTCCCTATGTCTCATACTTTTACCTAATAAGCGAAAACCCGGGGACGGACCAAAAGATTCGCCTGCTTGCTGTCTGTCAATCGCTGTACATTGTGTGCCTTAGCCTTGTCTGATTTTCTACAGTAGTCGAGTCTCGAGTTGACTCAACAAACGGGTGTTATTGCTTCAAAGTCGAGACATCAGACCTCGCTTAGAGATACGCAAACATCTCAAGTCAAGACATTTTTTCTGATAACTTTGGCAGTCTCTCACAACTCAAATTCTTGTGTATATTTACTTTTTGCCCCGTTTTCCTTGCAGATGAGCACTTTTTGTCTCACATATTATATCTCGTACCCAAATGGACTCACTCTGCGCCAAAGAATAGCAAATCAATCCAAAGGATCATGAAATGCTTTTATAGAACAGGATGAACCGCAGTCGAGATTGAAGAATTAGCATAAAGACCGTTGTCGTCTTTACTCCTAAGATTTTTTAACGTCCTCTTTTAAAGGGGATCTTCTCCAGCTTCCTTTTCCTTCTCCTATATCCTTTTTTACATTTTGAATATCTCTTAACTGCCTTCTTTGGTTCTAGAATCCTATGTATTTAGATTTACCATACGAGATCGAGAGAAGATCGATATAGGCAAAATATGTTATCTCATTCATTCACTCAAATAACTCCGAAAAGTCTAGCTTGGGCCAAAAACTAACGATCCCTTGGATAATCTAACCGTTCCTATTTCGCATTGGATAAGTTTGCATTTTGGATTTGTTAAATAGCGGAAAGCTACTTTATAGAAAGATCAAAGCTGTCCGTCTGTCTGTCCTTCACCACGATAACTTGAGAACGGATTGAGATATTTGGACCAAATTTAATACACGTGCTAGTGAGGATCCATGTGAGGTTAAGTTGGAAGATGGGGTCAATCGGTCAACTCCTTCATGACCTTTTAGTGTAACTATTTTGTCCATGTAGCCTTAATGACTCAATACAAATTCTAATCACTGCTACGTAAACTCTAATTTGATTTGAAATTAAAACCCGTCCACTTTTGAATTCGAAGAAGACCGCAAATGACGAAATATTTGCAAAAATAAGAGTTTATGTTTTTAAATACATGCAGTCATGGTAGTTATACTGCTGTGCTAACACAGTTGACTTCACAATTATTGTCAATGTGTCATATTTCACAACACAATGTCTCTGTTTCATCCGCTACTTGTTTGGACCGTTACAAATGGTTTATTTATACGTAGATCTTATATCTTATAACAATTCGTTGTGTTATAAATAAAAATTATATAGAGTAATGGTGAATAATGATTCTTGCAAGTTACAAGAGTGTAATGCATAATCGTAGCTATCTTGGTTTACGATGTATAAGCATTAGCAAATAGGTATGTGTAGATACTAGATACATTAATAAAAACAGTGTACAGGCACTTACAAAGTTACAACTAATTACATAGGAAAATTGATACCTAAACTTTACATAACTTAATTATATTTTACGAATTTAGGAACTAACTGAGCCGGTATTTTACTTGTGACATTCATTCAAATATTGAAAACTCAACAAAATTGCCAGAAGATAATCCCCAAATACCAACATGAATCTGTGACAGACATTTAATATTTTTGTACTATTATTACTCACATTTTTGTGCGGAATTGTATCTAAAGTTTATATTGTTTTTATTATAACAGTATTTGCTTGTAAATCATCGAAGAAAATATAGATTTCTAAGTTTGTACAGTAGCACCTATTCTATTATGTACTTGAGTTGATTTACGTTGCAGGAAATGTTAATAGCTTTTATATGGAAGATACACGGCTACTATAAAAGTAGCGGAGCTTTCATGAAAGGAACAAAATGTTTAAAAATAATGATGTGGTTTAAATAGAACGAAGTTTCGAAGTGAAATCAAAATCAACTCGTGAACGTGAACTTTTATTACAGTGTGAACGTTTCTACAGACGATGAAAGAATAAATACAATCTTTGATTTGGAAATAACCTATACATAATTGCCAATTCGAAATGATTAGCACAAAACCAGCCCTTTAGCATCAAAGACAGTCAAATTGATTTATAGTAATAATGACGATTCGCTCCTCCTATGTGCTCCTCTTCATTCTAATACATCTCACACAATTCCTAATAGTGAACAAAGGAACAAACCATAAGAAATGCTTTCACTCTCATTCCCTTTCATATAACATACACAGAGAGTTTTTCCTTTTATATATTCTCCACTGTTCATTCATTCATTGACATGAATAAAATACACAAACGATACGCACGTACACGTACGCACTTGCCGATATCAACTATCCATTGGAATATTCTTCTTGAGTTTTCTTTTTTATCAGAAATAATCAAAGTCCATTATTTACTCAACCCAGACTACACAAAGCTATATAAATATCTCTTTCTATAAAAAACTCTCTATGCTACTAAATAATGCAGTAATATACTACACTACTAACAAGATCGTACGATAGAATTCTTTTTTAGCATTGTATATTGTATAGTTGCACAATGAATGTGTTTATTTGTCTCGTCCGGTGCTTTAGGCCAGGCACTACCTTCCTCCTTCCCGTAGCAAAGTAGACAATTGCTTTATGTCCATACACGTAGAACTTACGTCTATACTTGTAAATACATGTTCCAGTAATAACAATACACATTTTATACGTTCTATACGTTATATACGTTATATACAAACACACAGACAAATTATATCCACATAACACATACCAATAAAATTTAAGAAATTGTATAAGGTGATGCTGTGCAATCTATGGAGCCATAAGACCAGCAATACTTATACACACGTGTAGGTTAGACCTAGTAACATTTTAGTGTAATGTACGCAGTAAAGAATCCCTGGCTATTAAAGATTTCTGAGTGTCGCCTGAAGACTTTCTTTGTTGGAACAAACACACTTTCTCTTTATATGTTATTATTTGTATTACTCGTTTGAGACTGCGACTTTCATTTCCATAGTCCACGCTTCTACACTTAAGTGATTTAAAATGCTCTACTACAATGTACATAATGCATGGAAGATATTTGTAGTGATGACATGGTATAAACTAAAGCACCTTGTTAGAAGACTTAATGCATTCATTCACACATACACTTCAATATTCGTTTAGTACAGTGTATCAACAACACGCACGCACGTGTTAGTGTATAAAATTGTGGTGTGTGTGTGTCTGTTGTCAATTTGTAGGGAAAAGTGGGAAACAAGAAAGAGAAAGTTGACAATTTGGTAAAATCTCTTAGAGGAGACGTATAGACATGTAGAAAAACGTAAAAGAGAGTGAAGTACAATAAACAGATACACAATAGGACTGTAATGTCATGCATTAGAGAAGGAGAATCCGAAGAGTCAAGCCAAAGCGATGCAACACTCTGTCACATTGAATCGGAAATATATTCTGTGACGAGTGTCATGTACTGCTGTACTGTAAAGAAATCCTCGTTCCTCCTCTATCTCTTTCTTTTCTGGCTTAGGATTGTCACTATCGAGAGGAAAAGGTATTTTCATCTCTCTTTCTCCGAAACAGACGATACGCGACGTACTTACTTACTAAGCAACTCTTCCCTTGAGTTTTTCGTTTCAAGAAGAAATACACAACGATTTAGATTCGAATAACTTTACTTTCTTTCTCTCTCTCTCTCTGTATGCACTCGCTTTTCTTTCGCATATATAGGGATTGTATAACACTCAATAGCTCTTTCCATATGAACCAAACACACACATGTACAAATGTATACCTATACAATTTTCTTTTATCTGATATACAACACATGGTTACTCAGGTCAATATTTGGAGTTGACTGTTTTTGACTCCTATGTTGCCTTGCCCCTTGTCTTCTATTGCTTTTTAGTAGTACCTATTCTTTGTACTCTTTTAACAATACATTATTCAAAGCTAAGGACAGTGACCATGAAGACATCCACGTGTAAAGAAGTATTGTATAGAAAGTATATACACCTTTATTCTGAAAGATGATACGTAAACGTAGGGAAGTAACATGCACACGCATAAACATCACTTTCTTTTCTTGGATGATGAAATGTGATATATTTTTATGTATGTAGCATTTCCATGTAACTACTTACTTCTGTTTATATTTTAAAAAGTCGATTCTACGGATGGTTGGATTTGTATAGGATACATTTTCCTACATATGGCACATACATTATTTACAGCGTTGTGTTAGCTGTCAATTTTCAGTGAAGTGTAGTCGGTGGTACAATTGTATTTGGTACGGGTCATGACAGGAAAATTTTAAATTTAAATATTATCTATACAGTTTAAATAATATTTTTTCTATGTACTTTGTATATATATAGTACAAGTTTGTGTGATGTATAGTAAAGTCAAGATGACTAAAAACAGAGTTATGTTATGAGTCACGTTATGTGTCTTTACGGTTTTCTTAGAGTTGGTTAGGGTGGTTAACCTTAAGGAGAACACAATTGGAACGTTTTATGGACACCCGCACTGTGTTTTATGTTAGCGTTTAGGAAATACATTAGAGAAGGAAAAAATAACATAAAAGAGAAAACCAATAAAAGAAAATTAATCAGACTTGCTGGTATAGAGGAGTGCTAGTACATAGTATGAGTTTGTGGGAGACAGAAAAACTACATTCCTCCATGTAACAAAAAAGTAATATCTGACAAAGGGTTTATTTGAAGTGGATGATCTGATGTGGTAGAAAAGACGTCTGGCATTTTCAAGTCGACGCTAAGTATTACGTACAATACAAATACAAGAGTAATACTGTCTAGGCTACATTCTCAGTACCTTTCCGTCATTCAATACCCAGTCAGTCTAGACAGGACTATATAATACACACAATAACGTCTATGCTCAACAAAACAACTTGCGAGTAAAAGCTAAAGTTCATCCTTCAGTCACTGTGAACATTCAACGAGGATAAATGCGCGTGTTTATTTAGTACATTTGTATCAGTAATATATATTAGGCTATGCAGCATATACTTTACCAACTTATACAGATATATTTAGAGCATATGAATGGAACCAGAGAGCAATAACGTAAAAAAGTATATACAGATAATAAGATACCTAGGTACTTACCTAGGTGCATTACATCACATCACAGAAAAAGAGTTGATATTAAAATGACAAAAGAAACATTCAGCTCACACACACAGAGAGAAATTTAAACTTTACTTGGTCAGATGGACTAAAGTCATTTTTGGTAAGTACAACATAGGTACATGCCCTGGTGTGGTATAAAAGAAAAATAGTGCGACACTATTTTCAAGGCAAATGTAACTTCACTTTGCTAAATTCTACACTCTGAGAAATGAAATGAAATACAATCGAAAGTGTTCTTGCATTTGTAAAGTTACCGCTGGGCGTATCTAATTTTTCTCAAAGGGCTCTCTGTAGCTGTATTACTATGATATGTGCAATTGTATGTGTGGCTGCACTGAAAATGTATTTTTCATTGTACAAAGTCTTTTACTGCAAAAAAATGTGTCAGATAGAAATTACATTGAAATTTTAGTATAGGTAATACTTGCAATTTGTCTGTACTGTACAGTCTTATGATATAGATTCAGTTTCTTGAAAAATCTTTTATAATTTCCCATTGTATGCAAGATGCTATCCATTCCATCGTTAAAGTAATTTTGTGTTAGTATATATTGAAACAAAATAAAATAATTTAATTTGCTCAAACATTTCCACATCGGGCATTATTGGTATGAAATCGATCGAGCATAAAATAGTTAGGTGCATACCGCTACGAAGCCAATATTATGAATGATGCCACAACAAACAAGCTATGTACTATAAGTTAAGTTTTTTACAATCCCAGTGAAAGGAGGAAAAGTTTTTGGAAATATTATTATAAATAGCTAAGGAGTCAGGTCAGTTTCTCAATGCGGAGATATTATGTTTGCAGCAGCAAGAAGTAAAAAGAGAACAGGAGCAGAAAGAGTGAAAGAGAGAGGAATTTTTCTATTGGGTTACATTATACAAGTTATATCTGTATGAAGTCAATATATAAGTTACGTTATATCTTTGGGTGGCTGACTACACATTTCTTTTTTCATTTCTTTCTCTTTATGTTCAATTTGACGGGATTGGGTTTAATAGAAAACGATACTTGCTCAGACACTGAAAGTCGATGCAGTGCAGTGGCTGCTCTGGGTCTGTTAGATTGACCAAAGAAAATGTGGTATAAAATACCATCAAGGAAGTTACAGACAGAACTAGTGCCGTTGTACTACTATAGTATATTGGATGTATTTTAGTATATATAAAGATAATACTACAAGGAAACCCCAAGAAGAAAAAGAAGAAAACCAAATGCTCTTCACTGTATATATGTAGCACAATTTTTTGTTAGTAAAGTCTGTGTGGGTAAAAGTAGAGTAAGTAGAGAGGAACCGGGATGTTCTAAAGGCTTATACCACTGTGTATGTTATATACACAGGGATATACACAACACACAACGGTGCCAAAGCAATTCCTACCGAGAAATAACAATAAACAGACTTGTTATAACTGTAGCAAAGGCCAGGCTCTCTACTATGAAGCTTACAAGTAACTTTTCATCCACTAAATTCAAATACAGACTTTCTCCGCTCCAGAATTAGTATTTCATCGAAAGAGAAGAGATTGAGAAGAGTTTCGTTTCTGTTTTGACCTATTTGGCTTCTGTGATGAATTTTTGGTGTGTTGCTTATATCTCTCACGGCAGAATACCTCTCTACAGATGTACTACCTCCGTAATAATAACAATGACAGGCATAAATTATAATTTATATGCAGAAACTTTTTAGAGTTTCTGTCTAACCTTATTAAATGAAGGATCATATTTCTGTACATAGAAATACCGCTTGGTTTACCAATTAAAAAATATTTTTTCATACAATTGAGAAGCATTATTGATCTGACTTATTTTTTGAATTGGAGTAGAGAATTTGCTCTTTTGTCTCTAGAGTGATGGCCTGTTTTCTATTATTTACGGCTGGACTACTGGAGAAAGCTAAAGACGTACAAGACATGATGAAATATTACAAGTTGGAATGTTTTCTTAACGTTTGATACGAGAGTGTTTCTATTATTCACATTGAATTCTATAGGTTGACACAGGGGATGCAGCTCCGAAGGTTCACGAGTGGACGTAAGTGACTAGTTACATCAAAAACAACAATAGCCGCGAGAGGCTAAATGGTTTCAACGAAATTTCCTAAGCTGTCCATAGGGAACTAATAAGTTGGATACAAATTGTGGAGATAAACTTTTTTCAATAGAATTCACCAGTACTCTACCTACCGCTTTACTACTCCAAGTCAAAACTAGTAGCACAGCATAGAAAAAACGGAAAGAAAGCCGAAACAATTTCTTTGAATTTATTGTTTACTCAGAAATGTATCTAGAATTCGGAAACGAGTGTTGTCTATCTTTTTTGTGTTTGAGTAGTAGGAACGGACTTTTTCGTATACCATACATATTTCCTATATATAGTAAATACAAATACTTTTACAACGTGGACAAGCAGAGAGATGATTGGTTATCTGTATATTGTAAAAGTATAATAATATAATATAAAAAATAAAAGTACGCAGACCACGTATCAGTTCGTATAATGCACACGTACACGAAGTAGTAGTAGTAGTATGTATGGAATTGTAGAACTAACACAGAGCAGTCTAAGAAGAGAGGGAAATGCATTAGACAGACGAAAAAAGTATTTTGGAGTATTGAATGGATTTGCTCGAGTAGAGTTGACTAGAAAGTAAGTAAGTAGAAATAAGGCACAAGTTCAGTTCTCTCTGACTGCTCTTTCCTTTACCATGCATTCTGAAAATAGTAAAAATAGAGAGAAAGTGAGGGAAAGAGAGAGAAAGCAATCCATCTATTATTTCTATCTGTCTTTAGTATAATACTAACTTAGGAAATACTACATGGCGAAAAGAAAGTGGCAGTAAGACGAGAAGAAGAAGAAGAGAGGAGGGCAGGCATGTCTTGCCAGAGCCAAACTCAACTGAAACCAAATGAAACGAGGCCAAGCCAGTTCAACTCAACTTTCTTTCTTTCCCTTTGGACGAGAAACTCGGAGAAAGTAAATGGATTAGAGATTCGTTTGGTGAATACGGATATCCCATCCGGAGATTCCCAGACAAACCCACCAACCAACTTACTCACTATATAGCTTTATGTAATATGCATTTCACTCCTGCACTACCAATCTATAGCTCCAGCTACTTCATATAACAATTTACTTACTGCCACAGATATACTAAAATATACTTTACTATACATCCACAGTTCCTCTCTCCTATATAAATAAACTGTGTATTTTGTCTGTGGATTGACATTCCCTTCTCTATAGTAGGTATCTGTCTAAGAAAGGAGAAGCTAAACTACTAACGTATTCGCTCACACACCAATTTCACTCCTTGTACCCAACTAATGAAAACATGCACATATTTCCGTCACAATGTCTACTTTTACTGCTCTGTCATCTAAATCTAGGCAGTACACCTCTAGTATACATATGTATAGTTAAAATGTTTATACCACACTTGAATGTGATAATTTGTAGTCAGGTGGAACACAAATGGTTGCTAGATACTCAAGTCTATTTTTAACCTAAAGCTATCTGAGTTACAGAGTTTTAAATTGTGACGACAATCTTCGTTATCACAAGTAAATAAACAGGAAAAAATTGAGATGTATAGCGGACTGATGAATTGCTATTAATAAATAGCATGGTTCGTGAAAATGCAGTTTTTGTCAAGTATGTACATTGCACTTCCACACATCAAACACATCAAAAGAATACCTGGCATTTTTAAATATTTTTATTAACTGTGTAGTGTAGATTTTTTGAAAAGCTGAGAGTCAAAGAATTTAAAATACAAGTATATAATTTTACCCTCATAATTCTACTGTAGGTAAATCATGATCCAGTTGTTTACTAAATTCTACGTAAATGTAATGAAAAGTAAAGTTGTTACGTTGTAAGTCAACATAGGGTGTAGTGTAGGTTTAGCATTAGGGATAAACTGAGTTGGTGTTGAGTTTGTCTTTCTTAAGATAATGAAGTTCAGTCCATACCCAGAGTACACGGTGTACATTTAAAATATACGCAGTGCTTACGCACGCAGGCCAAGTACACATCTATCGCCTTTTGTAGGAGAGAGCGTCAACGAAAAGGTTCACGCGTCAGATTGAGTGAGATAGATTTAAACTCTTGCAGTATTTTTGTACATCAACGTGATGTCAGTAGCAGAAATTCACGTAGTATACTTGCCAAGCTCATCCGTGTGTATTTTGTTATGCTATAGTACTACTACAGCTTTTAATATTGTGTATGAACATCTGCAATCCACGTGCAGACCTTCAGAGCTGTGAAAGACAAGACTAAGAAAACATTTCATCATTCTGATAACCTTACACTCTCTTATATTTAACCTACCTCTACTATAGGTATATGTACATTTATTTACTACATATAAACAGGATAATGTATTTTAAAAATATTTCTAGTTACTTTCAACACTCATTTTTGTCCGTACCACTAAATTACTAGTTTTCCATGTCAATATTACTTAGACTTTTACCAACATAATAATATAACGCTTACATACTGCACACTATCACGAAACTGCATGTGTGTTACTTCGATTTATTCTCACAGTTGTCCTACATAAATTTAAGTACCTAAGTAGTAGGGAAACCCACTTATTTATTATTATACACAAACATCCTTAATATGTTTCCAAAGAGGAATGCTTTGCTTTGCAGTCTATATAGCAATGCACGAATTATTTATTTTGCATCTAATGTACCTATATAGGTATAAATATGTAAGCCATACCTAAATTATAGATGTGCGCATATTGAAGTACCTTAAGTCCTTTGCAAGCTTAAAGCTCAGTAAAACATTCATAAAGAATTAGCTGAGATGACTAGTATAATATTATTTTCATCTTTTCTTAACATCATACTGTATCATTTTCTACATGTAAGTATATAATACCTATACGTAAATAGTACAGCCTATGTACTATATGCAATGCACATAATGTTTTTTTTGCTTTGAGAAAAAATTCGGGGAATCCTAACTTCTGTGTTGGAAGAAGCTACTTACTTACTACTACCTCCTCGGCTCTGGTTGTGATCGATACGGAAGTGTTTCGTATTATATGCCTCTAATACCTACCTACTTTATACTCACGTACATTCTGTGCAAGTAATACATACAAACTCTCTCCACCATAGAATATAAGTATAAGGCATGCTACATTGTTGCATATATGTATGTATAGGTATATTTGCTATATAGATACTATATAAGTACTTATTGTTATATTTGACACTACAAGCTATTCAGAATTATATACTAACATTTACAAGAGATACACTTGAGAATGTCTTGAGAGAGTAGTAAAGACGAGTAAAGTTAATAACAGCGAATCAACATGAAAAGAAAGTCAATGTAGTAAATAGCTAAGGGAATGATGTGAGAGCGTGTATAGTACTAGTAGTAGTTAAAAGAAATACCTACTAGCCTTTATAACAGAGCCAAATAAGAAAATAGTAATATTATCGTGTGTGGTGGTGGTGGTTCTATAGTTTGTCATCCAGACTATTTCACGGGCATCAGGTGGCATTCTTGTACACAAGTCAACCTTTCGATATTCGATAGCCTAAATAAGTGATGCGAACGCAATGTGACGCTTTCATGGCATGTAAATACTTTGTGGCGCCCTTACGTTTGCTATTTCGGTGGGTTTTATGCATCCAGTGGTTTTCTGGTGAATTCAATATGCCTTTGGTCAATGAATAATATACAGAGTTATTAAATGGGAGGATGCGTGTGTCAATATTCAATTTATACACAGAAAATGTTCCTCTGTTCATATAGTTTGTATAATAAATGTTATTGTCCTGTACGTAAGTAAACCCAAATAATTTCCATTTCAGTTCAGATAGTAAATTTGTTGAAATGGCAAGCATTTTGCTATCAAACTAGCAGTGCAGAAATATTAATGTGTGCAAATTAAACCAATAGAGAAACGAAATGTGCTGTCAACAGAAATAATGGTATTGACAATTAACAATTGAAGAATGCTTTGTGTACACTCAATAACTACGTAACAGTCTCAAATTGTGCCATACATGAAAACACTCTTTGAATGTCAATTGAATCACTTACACCAAGGCTAACTAGATCTCCTTGGCTTCCTTGGTTTTGTGTGCGTAAACTACCTACAAAAGCAAGGAGCTCTAGAGTGTCTCAAACTCTAATCTAGTTAGCCTTGCTTACACCTTTGTGAACACCGCAATAACCTACAGTATAGAGTAATAACTATAACAGCATCATTGTTAGTTAGTTTGGAATAAAATTATGATTTTCTCTCAAATGGTACAGTAATAGTAATCGTATTTTGTATTTACAACTCAAGTTATAGTATATTTCGAGGTTGGAATTAATTAACGGAAACATTCAGGTTAAAACAGTTGAACGTGATCAGCGCATTTTGATAATGGTATGGTAGTAAGTTAGTAATAAAATAATATATTAAGTTACCAACAATTGACAACAAACATTGTGTACTTTTCAGTGTTAACAGTATTAAAACAAATATTATGCATATCTGCATCCTAATCTAATTAATTAACACCGGGAGAACAACCGATCAATCTACTTACTCCTTAAGGTAGAGAAATTCAAAAATGCTTATTTAAAATGGGAGCACATTAACTGCTACAATATAGCAAACAATTTTTTTTGTTACTTTATTTCTTACTTTGCTTTAATTATTTGTAGTTCTTGTGCTAAGCTTTAATGTACAGACTTAAGTCGCCTTACATTACAGTAATACTATTTACTTTACACAATGATATAACAATTGGAATATACAGGTACTGTTTGTACCGTGATCGCCTTTTGTAAGGAACCTGACCGTCAAAATTTTTGAGTATCAAAACCAACAGAAGTTAAATTGTATCTTAGGCAACCAAAGTTTGTTA
>JABASD010001271.1:0-43796 GCA_019776165.1 Pogonognathellus flavescens | reverse complement strand
TAAGTTGCGAACTGTATTGCAGAAGATTTTTCAAACTCAGACGCTACTTTTTTACTCTGTTGCAACAGTTTATTAGAATTGTTTTCAAAAGGAAAAAAATGTACAAACAAAGGAAACAGAACTATGTCATTTAAAAAATTTCGCAGAAACAATTTACACATTAATTAATTATTAGAGAGTATTAACAAATTAGAGGAAGACGAATGCACTACGAGTAATATGTATACAAGCTATGTCAAATATGATTATATTAAAGGTTAATAAGGTATTTTTATTACTAGATTGGTCATGCAGTATTCAACGAGAAAATGTGAAGTTCTAAAATCTACTGGAAGAACGTGAATGTCATTTCGCACACAGATGCATAAGCATAATTACACTTCATACATATTGATTTGTTAAGTGCGAAAAATGCAAACATAAGAATCCGCGTTTGATAATGGAATCAAAATTATTACAGACGCAATCAAATGTATAACTTAGGGAGTATTTTCTTAAGCAAATATCTATCACATAATATGGATAAAGATACAAGGGATTAATTAATAGTACTTAATTTGAGCGTAGCTTGTATGTAGATTGATAAAATATGTACAGTTTGAAAACTTGTATTGTACTAATATTTCCTACCTGTGTTCATGGAATTGACATGAATTAATTATTAAATGTGATTTCATACAGGGATGGGAAGTTTAACATGTATATGAAATCAAGGACCATCGAAAATTACTAAATTTACTGTTTACTTACATGTGTCAAGTTTTACTTAATATGATAATGTTTCTGTATAAAATGTTTACAAGTACACAATAAATGTTAGTTTCCAAACCACATGGAAATGTAAGTTGGATTTTATTACCTAGAAGTTCATGCGTGTAGTACCAGGCTTTTGCGCAAAATTTAAGTACAAACATTTTTACAACTACTTATCTCTATAACCCTTTAAGCAAAAATGATCTTACGATTTTAGGCTTTTCCCCTGGGATATGTTGAGTCTCCATATCCAGTCGAACACTTGGTCGTCCAGGTCGCAAACCAACCCATTCGCTCAAAATACGTGCATCCTGTAAATGTTGAAGAAAGAAAGAAGGTGTAATAAAAATACAAACTTTTGACGCAATCATATCTTGCATAGACAAAAGCATTACTTCATTCTTTCCACACAAAGTTCACACTCACTAGTCAGTAAAAAATTGTGAGTCTGCATATGCACATCCAGCTAATCTAATGTCTTCATCTTTACAAGCATATGAAAATTTGAAGATACTAAAGTTGGTTGGACATAAGCAATAAGCATTCAGCTCCAGGCATATATCAGGTTAAGCACTTAACAGAGCCATGGAAAAACCGAAAAATGTATTTGTACCTGCCATAAATTATTTGTAGCCAGCCCTCAATAATTTATCTGAAAAGTTATTTCAGTGTCTTTACTCCATCTTAAATGATAAATTCTTTCGCATGTGATGCGTTCTACCAAAACGAACACAAGCCACACTAAAACTTCTCCCGAGGTATAGTACTCTTTCTCAGCAAACCCGCAGTGCTCTTGTTCTTCAACTTTCAAACCCTGCGATGGGTATTACTGTCTCAGCCTGTCAGGCAAGTAGGAAGTTAAGCTCGTTGCGCACCGAAACGGGTCTGAACTTCAATTGAATTTTGTGAGGGATTTTACGCAAGTAATTTGCAACAGTTTTCAACTTTTGCAGTAATGAGAAATACAATGAGAAGGAAATACTGAAAACATCGAGAAAAGAGTCCAAAACTATTCCGCGTTAGTTCTAGATTCCGTTACTACACAATCTACATAACATCAATGCGCAACTTGTATCACTAGCATACTTGGGAACAGACTTGGTTCTCCAGCAGCTAATAATATAATATCGTTATCCTAAAAGTACGCAAGTAGAAGAACGTGTTTTCCTGGTGGAAGTCCTTGCCAAGCCAGCAAGCAGTGACTAGACTTTATCATCACTGCAATGTGTGGTTTATTTCGTGAAACTCTGCCTGCACAGATAATTCGAGATAAAATGTGACTGCATAATGTAATTATATATTCACAAAGCCATGCGTAAAATAGCACGATGTCAAGAGCAAGAAGGATAGTAAGTTTAGTAAGACACAGTCAAAGCCAGAACATACATTATACCGAATTAAGTCAGTTTTAAAGCCACAGACGGACATTAGTTGTTTCCGTGAGGCTAAGACAAATTCTCAAGAGGATTTTGTTTGCAAAAGCGTAATACTTCCTTGTAAGTTAAAGCTATGGCTCTATACATTTCTTAGCACGTCGTATGAGAAAGAGATGCACAAAACAGACAATTAAAGATTGTTCCATTACAAATACCTATATAACTTCGTACATCTTGACATTATGTAAGAGTGTAACTATAGGCAATGTTGAAACTTATAATAGTTCTATATCGTATGTGTAGTAATTGTATAATGGTGATATAATCTATCCGAGTCTCGAGGCTCGTGTGATTATCAGTGTTTCAACTAATTGTAAGTTTATTTATGTTCTGTGTCAAATAAAATCCTAAGTGGCCGAAACTTGTCTGTCATGGGAATCCGATACAAAAACTTTTCCAATGCACGCAAAATACTAAATCCTTTCCTTGATGCATTCATTGATCTGACATTATGTTAATTTTATTAGCAGCCTACTCAGAGTGAGGACAGATCCCCGCTTATACTATATAGGTATAGGTAATACAACATCAAACTTAATATGCCCGTGCGGTAGAGGGGATTTATTTTAAGAAGTTTCCTTTATCGTCTATATGTAATCTAACGAATTGTTCTATCTGTACATCACATTTTTACGATTCCAGTAAAAGATGCTGCTTGTACTAAAAGTTTCTTCGGGAGCTTGAAACGAATTTCTTCCATTTGGATGATGGCCCATTTCTAGCAGTACAACGTTGTCCTACTTGCTTTTATCTACATTGTTTTGAACTATTTTCATTGAGCGATGATACTAAATCAAAAGTGAAAACTTTTATCATAACATGAAGTGTGGAAGACCAACGTAATGGAATCCTTAAGTATTTAAACTCTTTTTATATAATAAGTAAAATAAAAACACATATATTTGCACTAAGGTATGGTATACATATACTTTGTAAACAATCTTGCTTGTATATATCCTACTAATTTATATAGTCTTGCCTTTTGACTTTATCTTTGTATATACCAAAGTAACTTTATCTGCTCATATTATATCTGTACTTCATGTAAAGAGGAGCTTCATTTATTGAAAGAAAATATCAGGAAAAAGTTCCTGTTCCATTACCCAAAAATTGGTATTACTTAAATATCACAGTTGCAATTAATTATCGCAATATAATAAAACCCAGATTCCGTCCATATAACTACCAATAGGCAAGTAAATATTTTTTTACCAAACTATGCATTTGTCACTAAAACGAAAGGAAGCGGATAAACGGTTCGGTGAAATAGGAATTCTATTTGTAAATCCAATAAATACAAACATTTCATTGAACAAGTTCCTTCCATAAAGCTAACAAGAAAGTTCATTATAAGTGTTTTGTTAGGGAAAGTCATTTCCGCGTGTATAGGTGACACAAGTTATACAAGCCGGTTGAGGGGGAAGGAAGATAAACGCAAAGCAAATAAAAAATCTAGGATTCAATAAGTAAAGTTAATGATGCTGACAAAAGAAAAGCACAGTCGCAGCACGGAAGCAAAATAATTCTCACAGCACACACGTTGTGTTGTGTATGTGGACAGAGAGTGCAGCTATATTCGTATATTGCACTTTACAGATACCGTCGGCACAGTAGGCAGTTTACTTTAAGAGTATTGAATGGAGGTTGTGTGGGATAAAGTTGAATTGCATGTAGCTGACCTTAAGGCTGGGAATTATCCGATAGCATCCTTCTTTGATGAAAACCGTATCCTCGGGATAAGGATTGCGATTCCAGTCGCCTTCTTGATGCGTTCCCCCGAGAACGGTACAACCTTGACTATCATCAAACTCTATCAGCATCATTCCTTACCTACTCCTACTACTACTCCGAGCTTTTTTCTAATTTACTTCATGTGGCAGTAATACACTTTCTCAACCCGACCTTTTTATTTTCCTTTCCCCATACCTACAATGTACATATACTAACTACTACATACATTCAATTCATACATGGCTATTAAACTGCATGTTCCCTTTTGTATTTGCCATAGTCAATGTTTTAGTCAAGTCAAGTAGCAATTGAGTGCAGAATCGACTATCGGTTAACTTTGACAGACGTCCACCCAATCGTTACCCTGCTGCACATCCTACATCTAATCAAATACAGATAATCCTTCAGCTTAGAAAATAAAAACTGAAGAGGAGCATGGAAGGTGCAGACTGAAATTGTAATACCTAACAAGGATGAACTGTTCTGCTACAAATTGAGTATAGTTCATATCATATTTATATCTCATGGATTTACTAAGGCTTCTGTGCATTGTATATGTATTCCCATTCCCAATAGACATAAATAACATTTACCTTCAAAAAGTAGTTTCATAACACCCCAGAAAAAATATTGATTTGAACACCACGTCATGAGAGCTAAATCGACTTGTAAGGAATGATTGACTATGTAAATAGTACATAGGTACTATGTACCTACAGTAGTACTGCATGAAAATACATCTATGTACATGAAGACAGATATTACTAAATGTTTGTTTGTACTGTGTAAAAAAATGAATAGCTATGCATGTATCTATTTATACTCCACTGTTCAATTACATATCAACTTTATACAAGGCTAATAATAGTGCTAACTGTTTTAGTATGTACATTTGCAGTTCCATCTCACTAGCAAATGTTAATGTGTATATCTGAACCCAATTTACAACAATGTCGATTTCCTGTTTACAACATCATGGGAGTATGATTCACTACTAAAACCAGAATTGATATAATCTTATCATCACTCAAAAATGCAAATACTCAGTAAGTTTTGAATGGAAATTGGGACCATGTCATCGAGTCTTTTGACTTGCTCATATTTATAACAAGAATTTACTGCCATTCTGGCTATTTTTGTTCAAGTAAAAGATTTTAGTGGAGGAAGTATTGTAGGTAATTGAGTCCCATGGATGTCCTCATTAATTTATTTACTTTTGTGTATAAAATAAAGTTGCATTCTTACTTTGGTATTATGTAATTTCCGTCATCATCATCGTCAAGAATCGCCCAAAATGTCCCTGGAGCTTTCACCTACATACATACATTTCATCCGATTAAAATCTCATCTAATAAGTAAAATTTAATCCCAGCAAATTAAATTAAGGATGCAAATGCACATGAGCCAAAGACCCAGCTGCTAAGAGCATGCACATTGTAGGCACACTCTCACAAATGCAATTCTAATTCGTAATCTGCCAGAGGAGTGCAAGTGGAAATATTTACAACTTGCAAGCGTTGCATATTCCTAGTTTATAGCCTCAATCAAGGCCTCGACCAAGCAACAATTTCAAACAGAAAAACACAGACTTTTGATACAATTTTAATTTCTTGTGCCATTTAGTAATGTTGTTCAACTTAACATGTTAAAATTACTTGGATAATTCTAGGATAAAGCGTAAATAGATGATTCAATTCCATGTGGAGTGGCAATGACTAGGCCTTTCCTGACAGATCGTAAAATCCACCTGCCTCTAATTAGCAGCCTTATATAGAGACACATGGGACTGAGCTTGAAATTTAAATGAATTACAAAGTATAAAGTAATTTAATAAAGTCTCCAGTGAAATCCTCAATTAGATTGCTTTTACGCAGCATGAATCAATGTAACTTCGTACCTAATTGTACATTATTAGAAAAGTCGATGATAGTCATGCATTAATTAATGTTTCAGTTAGAGAACTTGTGATAATGGCAAGTTCTACTTTCCATGTGGCCATCTTTGTAGCATTAGTTTGTATCTGAGCGTAGAGGCTTAATTAAAGCACAGTTAATTATTCATTCTATTGAGAACTCTCGCTAGCAACTGAGTTGATGTGAATACACCAAAGTACCGTTATTATAAATCTATGCTTTGTTAGTTAGAATCAGGGCAATGTGAACATCGAATTATACCTACCTACATTTAAATTAATGATCTTTTATACATGGGTGATCTGATGTCTTATACATGGTAGAAAATTTCGCAAGTTCTGTTTACAGCACATTGACTAAAAAATACAATGCAAAAATTCTGTCCTTTATTGCAGTAACAATTTTCATGTCAAAAATGAGGCAATTATAGTTCAGGTCTTTTGACAACTGTGTATGATCAATCACAATATTATCGGATATTATTCTATTGGATATTAATGTAACAGCAATCATATCATATCACAAACAAGAATCACTTTATGTACAAATGGCAGACTGAGGACTATAATATTATTTCAGACTATTCATTCAGTTTTAGAGTATGCAGTCATAGAAAATATCCGACTTGCCTTCATCATCATCATAGTTTTCTAGAAACGAATTCAAAGTAAAGTTTTCAAAGGGATCACTGCTGCCATTATCATTTTCGTCTTCCTCTTTCTTCACCTTCACATCCAATTTGTTGGCCCAGGTCTTTCGCATTTTCTTGTGTTTATGTTTACGCTTATCTTTGTGTTTCCGCTTGGTCGTCTTTTTGTTTTTCGTCTTTGATGTTGAAGACGCTGAGGAAGCGATGACGTCATCATTTTGAATTTGCAACGTTGAGCTGTCTTTACACCCTCTTCCTTTAAGCTTTTTACTGGATTTTCTACTAACCGTCATCTCGTCGTTCTTTTGAAGAGTGTTGTTGCTAAGTACAGAAGCTTGTTCAGATTCTCGAGGATTAGGATCATTATTGGAACTATGACCGAAAACAGCTGCAGTTGACGTAACAGACGAATTGGAGAATATCCTGACAGAAGAAGGAATTATTCTCTGTCTCCTATTGTCAGCGTCACTTTGATCAATAAAGTCTTTCGGCTTAGTACTTGATTTGCTTGTCATCCGACTACTTTGCGTAGCAGTACCAACCTCAGAGGAAAACTCTGATGTTTCAAAGTCAACAACATTATTGCCATTCAGCATCGGGCTGGGAGTATTGCTAGAAGTTGTTATAGCATTCAACGTCAAATCATATGTATTACTACAAGCAAAAGTTGAGTTAAGAGAATTGAGACTGTATTCTTCTGAATGGAAATCGTCGCCCGGAAATCTGTTTGTAGTCGGAAACCCCCAAGTAGCAATACCACTGCTACTGCCAGTATTTGCATAAGGGCTTTTGTCATAACATCGTCCGCTGCTGCTGTTTCCTCCGGTGCTTCCAGTCGTAGTTGTTCTTGTCCTTCCTACCCTGATGGGGTTTCGATGAGGATTAAAATTCAGCAAGCCTTCTACATTAATCCCTTGAACTATATTGCCAAATTGTTGGTGCTTCAAGAGGTAACTTCCCTCTTCATCATAAATTCTCTGCTCCAAATTTTCCAACGAAAGAGCCACGGCTTCCTTCTTTTCGCACAATTGTCTCAGTTCTAAAAGCAACTGCTCGTTTTGCTGATGCTCTTCTTCATCAGAGCCTACTTCCTCGTTTTCAGACCAGCCATAGGCTGCTTCCATGATTACTGTAACTTTTACTTCTACTACCAACTATACAGCACTCACTCTCCTAAACACTACTTGGAAGCACAAAAGTCTGTTTCAGTGAACTTGCACTAACTTGCGTCAATCGAATGAATGTCTGTATTTGTAACTCAATGCATTGTAAACACACATTGACTATAGTCCTAGAGCTGCGACTCTCTATACGTATATAATGACTATTGACTTCTGCTGTGTCTATATAAGTGTTTTGTATAACTATGTCTACGTCTTTAGTGTGATAATTTAAGCATATTGTGAATGCATGTTCCATCCATGTATTGAATCTGTTCGCACGTCTGTGTATACGTATGTATAACGTGTACAGATAAAAATTAGCAGATTGCTAGCTGGCTGAATTTTTGAATTTACACAGAAGAATATGTTATGTGTAAGCTGTAAGCTTCTAAGTTATGCTTTACTAGAACAGTAGCAATGTTGAGTTTGTAAAAGTAAAAAGGGATACAGCACAATTCAAGTCACTTGATGGAATTTTCTATCAAGTTTAAACGACACAGCACAATAGTTGGTAAATTGGCTGATTGCTACTAAATTGAAGCTTAACTTCTTGGTCTTTGTAGTCTGTGTGGTTCTGTAATTCTCAATGTGCACTGTAATACATAATTCCGCGTGAACACGCTTTTCTTTAGTTCACAAACTTGGCATGGCCTTGTACTTGTATACTCGCAGCTCTACTGTCATAATGATGACGATGACTCACAAAACAAACTCATTCACGTTTATCGTGCCAATTGTACAGAAGAAGATACGATATACATTCGGTTCTCCTCAACCACACCACACAACTCACTGTACTCACCACCACCGCATTCCAAAATATATTATGCCACTACACTTGAACTCTGCTGGACGATACGAACTTGTAAGTGAATTGTCGAATACTGAAATATTAAATGAAACTCAAACTTCAAGACTCAAATATACAACATTGCTACCATAAACTGCTGATCTTTCAGTTTCTATCGTTGACAGCGCACAACACGCATTCCAACACAATGCACGTTTACTTGACATCAGCATAGAATAGACATTTCAAATGTGCAGTACTGTATCTTTATAGATTACCGTATTATTTGTTTCTAATAATAAAAATGTTATATAGTCAACTCAAACCCTCACGTACAAATAAATGACATTTCTTGTCTACATGGATGGTTTTGTCTCAGGCGACGCGAGTTAGTCAAGCCAACTCACATCAGGCACATTCATTACGCATAGTTCTCTAGCTACTAGTATATATTACACTAAACTAATCTCTCCGTGCCGTACTGTAGGAGCCATAATGTACTCGGTAAGATAAAATAAATGATAACAGAAGTAAATGTATCTAATCTAATGTGACTTGTTTTCTATCAGACAGAAACATTCGTATGTCTTCGTCCGCTTTAGGGATTCAGAAGATTAGATGTATATTCATATAAGAAAGCATATTAGCCTACCTATGCCTATTTCACTTTGTATATGGAGTACATATATGGAAGAACAATATACATTTATTTTATCTTTGGTATCCTCATATCGTAAAACATTTCCAAGTCAATGATAATGATAACATGATACGCAATACAATTTTATGTTTATTGCATTGTATCTTAAACTCTGCATAATTGACTGGGTAATTACCTCTGCTAAAGTCGAAAACAACATTCTGCCAGATGCATGTAGTACTGAGTGAGGGAACAGTTAAATTTAATTTCAGAGATAAGATATTTACAATATTTATTTAAAATAGAACTGGGATTAACAATTCAACACGCATTTTTTACAATGCACTAACTACAGAACCTAAACTGCATGCTATTAAATTTATGTATTGTACAAGGAATATTCTACAAAGATCATTAATCATGTATTTACCAGTAAGCTTTGTTTGTTTGTAAGTCTATTAAATAGTATCCTGCTAAAAATGGAGACACGAAAAATTTTCACAATTAAAATTTATGCGTATAGCTTTTCTCTGAATATGCTGCCTTTGTAGGATAGTCAACATTATACGGTTCTTGAGAATATAATTTTTCTCCAGGAAGGTCCACATTATATGGTTCTTGAGAATATAATTTTTTTCCAGGAAGGTCAACATTATACGGTTCATTTGAATTATCTGAATACACTCCCTTAGATAGGTTAACGTTTGGACGAGACGGAGAAGGGTTACTTATGTATTGTATGTCGCTGTTACTGTATGGATCACTTGAACAAGGTACATGAATCTTGCCCTTGATGCATAAAAACACACAGACTCCAATTGCTCCGACAATAACTATCATAACCCCTAACAAAATTAAACCGACCCAAATGGGAAAACCATCTTCACAAGTCACCGCTTCGCTGAAAGTACCCCCGTGCTCTGATCTATAGGCTTCATAATGCAAATAAGCCAATCTTACAGCACCACCATCCAGGTCTATCTTCAGAGAAGTCTTATCACAATGATACGAAGCTCCAACATGCGATTTGAAATACGCCAAAGATGTAGTAATAATGGTTCGAATGCTGGACGGGTCTTGTGCATTTTGAAATTGAGCCTGAGAATAAATTATGGTCACTGCGTTTATATAGTAATCATTTCCGGAAGCGTTTTTTGCAATTGTAAAAGTCAACGAGTTAAATCCAAACTCTTTTTCTCCAGACAGAAAAGGAACTTTCCAGGAGAAAGTTATGTCTTGTAGTCTACCGTTGCCAATGATGATGCAATTTCCTGAAGCATTCGCATCTTGAGGAATGTTCAATAAAGCTTTGTATCTTTCGCCGTTTGTTTGCCAAAATGGAACTTCTATTCGCAAGGCTGCTTCAAATATAATGCATGTGTTGTTGATAATTGGATGTGTTACATTCCACAATCCTATATTACTTTCCCAACCATTTGCTTCCTCCGGTTGATTTGTTGTTGTCGAATATTGCTCTGTAGTTGCTTCAATTGAAGTCGATCCAGAGAATTGTTTGTCTTCTTGAGTATCTTTTAATGTTAATCCTAAAGTAACACTTGAAATAAGAATGAAGAAACACAAGGACGCAAACAGCGATGAAATTTGCACTGAACCAAAGATAAATAAATTCATTTTCTCTAGCTGTGATCTTTAATTAGTTTTCTACAAGGAAAATATTGGAAAAACGACAATTTCTGCTTCGTTTAGCACTTTCTAAGCAACAAAACCAATTTGACTTGCTAGATATTATTAATTTTAATAGCCTGTACTATACTATGACACAAGATGATAAGTGTAGTTAATGATAAGATTCAAGGATTTACATGTTATTACTAAGTGCAAATGAGTATAAAAAACTGCAAGCTAAACAATGAAACACATTTGTGTAACATTTTGTTTTCCAACAAATATTTACGTTGTTTTATGTACAAAGTACGCAAAACAATAGGAACATATGATTCCAGAGTTCAGGAGAGATATCTGTAAATGACGTTTGATGTTTCAAATAGAAGTGTTTACGCAAAACTGAATAGGAATGTAATGAACCATTTGATTGCTGTCGTTGGTCTTTCAGCCATGCCATATGATTTGATGATTCCTGCTTTTGATTAAGTTAGTTAAGGTGATAGCGTATATAGGTAAATTGGTGTTTGATGATCTCACATGGAGATAACGCCGAGCCATATGTACACTCAATTTAAAACTAGTTTGATTTCAACTTAATCAGGAAATCCGAAAACTGGAGAAAACATGAAAGACATCTGCCATATTATTGCTAAGTTGCTATGTATGCGCATTACGTACTATGGGGACAATAAGCTGGAGGTATAAAGCGAATGGGAGGATGCTCACATGCAGCCACTACTAAAGCGGGAGAGTAAAAGAGACGAGACAGTTTATTATGATCTGTAGTACCCGAATCACTTGGCCCCTTTTAGGTTGAACAGACTTGTCCGCTATGAGATGATGAGCCTCAACTCCAGTGCAATTGACCACGATGTCGAAATCCCTTTTGAGTAAACCGAAATTGGCCACGCGCTGCTTCACAATCCGTCCTCCAGCTTGTTCAAATCGACTTAGAAAATGAGGTAGCAATTTGCTCGGTTCGCATACGTAAGTCGTGAATGCATAACCCTTTCTGCAAACGGAAGCAAATAAAATACATTCCACTTCCATACCATTACATTTCTACATACCTAAATACTAAGATATAGTTACTTATACACTTTACTAGTATTATAAACTTCATTGTGAAATTGCCTCTTCAAAATGGTGCTACGAGAACTTTCCTGATCGTTTGGCCAGCTGCGAAATGTAAATTGCGAAGAGTGCATAGTGCATGTACAATCACTACGTCTACTGTAGACCCCGCTACTTTGGAACTTTCGATTTCGAACAAATGATGCAGTAATACTTGAATTCACTATGAATAGAATGAAAATAAAGGTTTGTATGTACATAGATGTGCTCTATCTCCTCTGAGGATCTAAAAAATTAAAACTTTCCAACCAAACCAAAGCAATTCTTCCGACAATTATAATTTCACACATTACTAGTTGAATGAATGAGAGAAGTCTGCCAGTAAATACGATAACTGTGTAAATAGCTGCTAGAAATTGAACCCAAAGGTTTGTCAACTTTGTAAAAATTCCTAGCAAGCCTTTTGCACGTTAAATGCAAACATGTCTGCTAAAGTTGTTTTTACTATATGCGATGGTTCTATCGATGTCCCATCTACTTTGAAAATAAGTAGTTTGAATTATTATTAGTTTATACTGCAAAATTCCAAGAAATACTTAACTACCTCGCCTCGGTATTTACGTGTTCCTATTAACACAGATTGGCAAAGCTAATTAATAATTAGATAGCACTCTGATGGGAGTCACGCACATCTACACTCACAAATTGGTCTCGTCGAAATCAGAGCAGTAATAAAGCATTAACTTGAAATTGGAAAGCAAATACATAAATAATTTAACTTTCACTTCACAGATAATTCCCAGAACCGTATCTTTGTAGTATTAGTCCAGATCTGTTATTTAGGCTGGGATTTTGTTTCCGAAATACAAGTCACGAAGATAGTAAGATACTCCCACCCGCAAAATCAGCAATCCGTGAAAGGGAGTTGAGACCAAAAGTTTACGTCTTCGGTCAGGCAAACAAGACAGCTACATAGTAGTAGTGGTAATGCAGAAGATATTTTCCGTCTTTGTATCGCACCCGTACCGAACCGTACAGTTGTTTTTTTGAGATGCTATCTAATCCAGTTTCGGTAAAGGTTTCCCTGGGCCATGAAATTTAGTTGAGGGCACATAAGACTTATAAAGCCTGTTACACGGAAGAAAGCAAGGACGAAAAGTTGAAATGCTTTGGTCGGATGCTCTCTCCCCGGAGATCTTGTAAAAGCATGCAATTACTTACTTTTGTGTGCCTTCTGTCTATCTTATAGTTACTCTGAAGACCTGAAGATAACTGCAAAGACTTTTCACATTCAAGTCTACCAGCACTAAACAATGCCGCTGTACCACACTTCTACTATACTTATTTTATACAGTCATTTAGCACAAGTGAGGAAATGTAGGATTGTGCTTATGTTGTCAGTTGTCTAAACGATGTACCGGTGTAAATGCCCGTCTTTTGTTAACATGTGCTTTGCTTGTATTGGTAATGTAAATTGCCAGACTGGCAAAATACATAAGATGAAACGATTGTCTAACTGTGAATCCTTATTCTGATGCTCTATCCTTATTATTAGAAAAATTCAACGTAATAGTAATCTATATAGCAATAGTAGGAGACTTTTATAGTTTAAGAGAAAAAGTCACACCTGAGAGTTGGTTTCCTTAATGTTTGCAATTCTTCTTTTGTCAAGGATCGAAAGCCGTAAACAACATCTTTCCACTTAGGTTCGGGATAGTCATCAGCAGAACTGACACGCCAGCAAGGCAGCATTGATACACCAAGTTGACCTCCTTCGCCAGATTTCCATAGGCTGGCTAACAACTTGTGTGTTGACTGGGACCACCTGCTACAAATTCCATTTTATACATTACAAACGCAGAGTTCCGATTTAACACAACTGTTGATGAAAAATTAAGTTATCGCATGCTTGTCATAAACTAAAAATTGATTTTCTGTACAATTATTCACACTTAGGTTGAAAGAAGACTAAAATCTGTATAATGTTTCAAACCATAAGGAATGATAAAAACTGCAGGATCTCCATTAACCATAACCACTGCGAAGATTAATTGTAGTAATAATTACGGTTTTACTAGTGATTGAATTTATTAACTGAATCTGCAAACATTCTAAAACTTTCTTTTTCCAGTTGTGCGTTTTTTTATTCGTATTATTACCCAAGTGATACCTATTACACTATAGCTATACTTATATAAAGTAAAGAAACTAAGGTGAAGAAGTATGCAATATTACAAAGATATATTATATACTATTAGTAAGGCTATCCATGACACTGCAGAACTGTGCTGAAATAATGATCAGAAGTTGAAAGTTACAAACCAGAATGACTTTTTAGATTAGAAATTAATGTTTAGGGATTTCCTGAAATGCGTTTCATTACATTTCTTTCACATAATGAGAAAAAGTTCTCCCATTTCATCGATTGCAAAATATGCGTATAAGAGTCAGATATCGTGCAAACGTGTAATTGCAAACTACCCTTGTTCCAGTAATAATTTTATTTTACTACTACATATCACATTTTCACAACCGTAGTTAGCACCCAGCGCTCTTTAGGTGCGTTTCCCTCTAAAATCTACTAACATATTTCCACGAATTGTTTTCCACTCCATGCAGTTGGTACTGAATGTCAATTAGGTATATTATCTTTCCATAATTTTTGAATATTACATGTAGATCGTAGGTATATAGATATATTTAATATATGTACAAAACATTGCCAGTAGATTAAAGTCTTTATTACAACGAATGAATTTACAACTTACTAAATATCATCCTCCGGAGTGGTGCCCAAGAGATATGGGCCCCATATACCAGCTGCACCGTCGCCAGTCGTATCGGGCGAAAAATGTTCGGCGATGATGGTAATGTCTGCAGCAGGGAATTTCTCCTGAATGCAAATCGCTGAGCTCAAACCGATGATTCCAGCTCCTACAACTCCAATCTTCACCATCCTGCTACTGTACTACGTTCTAATTAGAAAGAATTTTTTTCAGATAATGAATACACAGATGAAAATGTAAATTTTGTAAAGTATTTGGATAATTACATGTAAATCTATGTAAATTAAAGATTTATATTTTATGCTTACCTTATACTTAATATCAGTATATAATGTATTTAAGCCAAGACAGTTGACAGTTATTAGACAATAAAAACACTCTCTAAACTCACTTCTATCAATTAACTCGAACTTCCGTGCAATTAACTTCAAACTTCCCCTTCTATTAGTATTTAGATTGGGAAACAAATATTATTACTTTACTGGTGTAAGTGTAAACCACAGATTTACTAGTATTATGCAATAATATAGAAATAATACACACATAGAATTCTATTCGTTGTACGATTAAGTAAAGGCTGACACCAAAACCATAAAAACACATATGCAGCTATAGCTTATACTTTACCACATTAAAATACACATAAGCAGATTTAAATAATAATGAGATTTGGTGCAACTGGCTCACGTACTTAAAACACGAATTCATCATACCAGAGCATATATAGGAAACATAAAGCAAACGTAAAATGTAATACGTAATTATCGTAATATATTACTATAGCTCAGGAACCATTATAATTATAAAACATTAATGGGTAGCTTTCACAAGTAATAGCTGCTGAGATAAAGTTATGTTGACTCGATAAGAAAAACTGTGATTTGTCCTTAACCCGATGGAATCTCCATGCTTGGGTTATGTTCAACTGATAACAATATTTAATGTAGCTGCTACAAATAACATAATTCATGTCTAATGAACTTTTAACCCTAACTGTCATGTGTTCATTTCATTAATCTTACTTTCTTATCGTCCGTGTTAATGGCTTATGTTATTTTAGTTAGACATTGCACACATACCCACACATAATATTATCTGTACAAATGATTAGTTTTTTTAATGTCTCATGGCATGGCATTGTTCACTGTGCAGTATATTATCAGTAGTATGGTACATTTCACATAATATTCGGCACGATTTTTTACACAGCATATGATGGGTAGGGATATGTGATTAAAAAATATTTGCAGAATAAGCGTTCTCACTTTTTTGGACATAATAGCCATTGTAGTCAACTTCTTATTACTGGAGAAATGCTATGTACTTTTTAAACCAAATCGTTTTTCCAACACTCAACCATCAATGCAATCTATGACCATGAGTGGTAGTTTCCAAGAACTGCGGTGCTTTCTCCAGAAAACTGTTTGGTGTAACTCGGAAACATTTCACCAGTTGGTGTGTGTAGCAACGTTTTTACATCAGATGTTACACCACAACCCGCTTTCTGTCGCTGCTGGCATAGAAAATTTGTTCGTGAATAGGTATGACATTTCCATCTCATAATAGTAGAACATCTTAACTGTATATAAGTCTTAAGAAAAAGATGAAAATACAACGATATCCGTCTTTTATTTTTTATTAATTATGAAGCAGACAATTTCGTTCATTTCCATTTGACATTTGTCAGTTCAGTACAGTTAGCAAAGCTGAACTGTAGGAGATTTCAAAATTAACTCCATGTAATATACCTAATACTGTCTGTAATTTTCCTGAAATAAAGAAGACGCGTATAGATTTATTCGGGTACCTAGAAAAAACTCCTGTTTGCCTAAATGCGCATCTTTGCAGCGAAAGTTTCAATATTGGTTTGCAATAAGTTAAGTCAAGTCTTGCCTTGGGCAGCCAGACTCTCTTAACTCTCAGCCAGGGACATGACATCGTAAATTCTACATTCAGTGAATCACATTATTTATACTTCCTTGCTTGTGATTGCTAGTTATAACACCGATTTTCAATTTATTTGATACAATTTGGTGATATGGCCTTTACCAACGGACACCTATGAAGCAGAAACTAGACTTTTTATAAATTTACACTACATTTACGTATCCTATAGGCAAATGACATTTTCCAATTGAAAATCGACTAGATTTTCAGTTATATTCGATGATATGAATGCACGACACATTGTCAATACCAAACCATTTGTTGTTCAGTTTTCTCCGCATGCATTCAAACCGACTAATTTACAGAGACATCGCCATAGACATCCCATTTATTTTGCATTGATCACTAAGTTTACGCAGTAAACATTATAACTGTTCTATTTCGGTCGCATTTTTATGTTCCTTAGTCGATAAAGTGCATTTGCCTTCATTTGAAAAATTTAGGCCACTGTATTATGTAATCTTTGTTTGTGAATTCGGAAGCGCTTTTGATTGCCACCATTTATTTTCATTCACTTCTCCTTCCAATGGTCACCAACTGTTTCCCAGAGACAACGCGAAGTGCAATACGTAATTTATGTACGACACTTGATTTCCTTTCTATGCCTCAGACCGGGTACGAATAACAATTAATTTTTATTATCCTGTACTTTTCCCATCGCAAACGTTGTAGAGCACACGTTTTATTGTTTTTATTCATCCATCCAGGAAACAATAATAGGTATGCTTATTTTCATACACCATCGTCGCTTACTCATGTGTGCATTCGTTTTTGAGGAGATCGAGGAGGATCCGAAAACTATGCGCATAAAACCCTGTTTTGTCTACAAATAAATTAGTGTTTGTAATTATGTGATAGGAATACATACGTGAACAAGACAGAAATGTTGCTGGTTTTGTATGTAAGTAATAGCAAAAACTCATAGAGGTGTGCTTAATGTTAGTCAAACAAAGCATTACGTTTTATGGTGCTCCTTCTTTAGCAAACAAGTTAGAGTGTATTAGCTGAAACATTTTGTGTAGAAAAGAGGAGGTTTGCCACTCAGCCACACAATAATGGAATCTTCCTAGTATAACCTTGTGTGCAGCATGAGTCTACTTTCAATTTCCGTGTCTGGATTTTGGAAAAGTTGGGAAAATTTATGTCCTACAATAACATGCGAACAGAACGAGAAATAAATATATGAAATGCTTGCCGAACAAAAACAGAGCAGTTCGTGTTAATGAATAACCTTCAGTTTCAGCTGTTGTACTTATAGAGGTATCCCTACTTGCATTCATGTCTTCCAATATAAAATAATACAACAGAACTTGAAGAGAGAGGACCTTAAACACTCAAGAGTCTCAATGCTTTATTAAAGAGAGAACCACGGGAGGATAGTTAGCAACAATGGTACTAAGACTGATTTAATAAGTGTCCCACATAATTCAACTCGAGTAGGAGAGCCGGTCCGTAGTCCTTTTCTTGTGAGAGAGCAAAATACACATCGGGTACTACTAGAATTATTATGGCTCTATCTTTATAAGAACTAAATAGGAGAAATAAACGAATCATGCATGTAAGGATCAGTCAACCCTCTCTCAATAATTTTCTATTTTCCATAGCCGTAAGAGATCTCACGTTGCAAGGCTACGGTATTGATCGGCTTCCTTGCCGAAAATAGGTCAACACGAAGTGGAATCTGGAGTGAGATGGAATAGAAGTAAGAAAAGCTCAGGAGAGTCAGACAGAGATTGGATCTATCCATGTAGAAGTGTAGCACTAGCTAAGCTATCAAACTCACAATTATATAGCAAATCTACTCAAGTATTATTTGAATGGCATATAGAGAAAGTACGAACCTGGATTAAGTAAGTACCTAACACCAAGACCTACTCTCACGAAATAGAACCGAAGGACTTTTGCTGCAGTTACTCGTAGGTGGTTATTATGCTATGACATGGTCAGATGCTACCTCGGATAACCCGCAGCAATGTATTTTGATATTTCTCATGAAATTCTGAAATAAGTGCCATCACTTTTTTGGCAACATGCGACGAAAATTCATGCTAACTAACTGTAAGTAGCATAAGCTCACATTCAGAAACACTATTTTGACATGTTCATAATTTACTACTTGACTTTCATTAGATTATAACTTCTTCATTTGGAAGAAAAACTCTGCTTAGATTAGAGTTTCTTGTAGTACCAGTTAAAACTGTTAAAACAGGGTTTCTGGAAAAATCGAACTTGGACTGCAGAACAAAATTCAATTTTCTGGAATTAACTCACAGCTTTATTTTAGTCGAATTATTCAACACTTTGTCGAAATCACAATTTGGTAGTATAGTAATAATTTATGTTTAGTAAAAGTAATTCGCTCAATTGATTTTTTGTTTGCAAACTACTACATGGTTTGGATTATTTTGACAAAGCTAAGTATGCACAATAACAGAGTACAGTTTCTGTAGGTAAATCTTATTCAAAGATGTACTAAAATTATTTGATTAATTCCAGTTCATTTATTGAATCAAATTCTAGTAATATCTGTCATACGTATAATAGGTTTACTTTACAATCTTCAAGTTTGTGTATGGAAGAATATTTTAATTGTAAAGTAAACTTACTAAGGTTAAATAGTTTTAATTTCCTGGATTTCAAAATGATTATCCCATAAAGAAATTCTGTAATCCCTCTGAAAGCTACTATAAGGTATACGGCATAAATCATGCTGGCAAAATGTGGAGCCAAATGGTATTGCAGGCATAGATCGTTAGGCAAGTTCTTTTACTAACAATAGTAAGCTACTGAAGGCACATTTTTTGCATAATATATTAATGTAAAAAAGTTCAATTAATGCTTCATGTGTTTCCATGATTAATGGCGAGTGTAATTTGTGCAGTTTACAATGTGAAGATATTTTGCAAGTTTGATTTTTGCATATGTACAGAAAAATATTATTACCTTTATAGACATATCAATTTCTTATGAACTATTTGAATTTTTCCAAATAATTTTTTCAAAAATAAATCAGGAATTTAACCATCCTGAAGGGAAGTGTAATACTATATGGTAATATGTGTGCAGCATGGTCTCGTTTGGTGCATTTCTCTATCTGCAGAAGTGTGTATTTGCACTTCCACCTCTTTTGTATTATCCACCGATATGCTGGTGGTAGCTGATGCTGGCACATACACGGGACAAGCATTCCGGTCAGGTTTCCTTCCACATATCCAGTGCTTAGTGCTGCTGTGGTATTCTACAGTTTGAGTGATCTTGTCTGAGTCGCATGCCCAAGTACCTACGTGCAATGTCCTTTATGCAACTGAAGAGGCTCCGGAGACTGTGTGGATGCTACTCCTTGCGTTGCATTCCAGCTTTCATTACTACAAGGTTTAGAACAGTGCTCGCCTGAATGAAAGCAAAGAGGTTAGTCCGCAAAAAGGGAAAGAATGGTAGCCAAAATCACGAGGTTCATTTCGGAGTGTTGACTTTGACTCACTGTGAGTTCTATATATTCTTGTTTTACTGCTAAGTCTGTTTCCATTCCATGCAAAGGAACAAGTTGCAATACTGAATACTCCATCCGGTTTATAGCATCTTACGAGATATCCTTTATGCATGCAGATGTAAAATAAATTGTTATGTTTTCCAATATCACAAGACTTACAGCTTTGTGGTTGTATACAGCGTTAGCAGCTTTGGGAAATGTGAAGGCGTATATCTTTCTGGAAATGATATAATTCAACTTCATTCAGCATCATCCGTCTTTCCAATGCATCTTGCACATTTACCCAACAATTTGATGCTACTCTCCTCCGCCACTACATTTCACTTCCCTGTAATATCTGCACGATTCCGCTGGAAAGCAGTCCTTGCCTTGCAGGCTGCACTCAAGAGCACTGTGTAATTTCTGTAGTGCTTTCTACATGGGCTATTATTATTATGGCGGACTTATGTAATGTACTCGCAGTTCTTTCAGCATCTAGAAGGATGTGTGGAGAAATTCTACGGGTTGTTGTAACTTCGTAGCGAAATTGCGTTAGGGTATCATTCATCCTCTTCACATGTGATAAAGATAAACGTCTACTTCAATGTCACCACTTAAAATTCAACTTAAATCGACCTAAATATAAGTTGAACATGGAATGGATGCTTCAAAAATGCTTATGGTTCGGTTACATAAATCATTTTCTTGTAAATAGGTTGGAAATAAATTAAATGAAAATCATACAGCACGTTGTTTGCCTTGCTTTAATGCTTTGCTGCCCGTGACGCTCTCATATTTCAAAAGCAAATCAGCGTGATATAATATGATACCTAAATTGATTAAGAGTACAATGGAAATGGAAAATCCATTCCATATAAGAGCATGATATTTGAGACCTGTTAGAGGAGAAAATAAATATTTGGTTTCACGTCCACCTTTTGTGTAGGGGAAGGTAATATTAAGCTAAATTACATTGTGGTGCAAGTGTAAGTAAACTAAGTAAGAAAGATAAGGTGGTTTGTAATGTAAGTAGTGTACACACATGTATGTATATTTGGAGCTGAGTAAAAATGTGGTGGTAGGAAACGCACATATAAATAATACTCAATAAAATCCACCATTTAGCTTGGTTTGGTATTTGTGTCCTAACAGCAAACTAAAAACAAAACGTGGAAAATGGCAAGCCATGTAGAGCCCACATTAAGTACATTATTGCAACGTTGCGTGTATAGCCGGCGTTTTGCTCCGGTTCTAGACTGACGTGGCGTGTGGGTTGCCGTCTCGTTGTAATGGCTTCAAGTTCCAGCCTGAAACTCTTCACTTTCCTTCCAGCTTTCTCTCCGTCAACCCAATTCTGACTCAGCCTTTTCTCTGGCTCGTACATGTACTACAGATACCTATAGACAATCAATTATACCTACCTGCTTCATCTGATAAAATCAGTGAGCCTCCTAGTAAGTTCCAAGCAGCAACAATTCCACGAATACATTTGACATCATTTGTCAGCAAATTATCAAGTCGCTGTCAGACTGATTGATCTTCTGTGATAAAGAAGATTACGTTACAACACTAAAGCCAAAAAATACTCTCAAGTCCACCCAGACTTAGTTCTCATATAACACCCACATCGAATTGACATTAATTAGCTATGGGTTTCTACAATATCGGCACTCGCGTAAGAGACTCACTCTATTTACCATGTTTTTTATAACAATTGTGTAAAATCATGTGTGTGTTTACTTGTATTGCACTTGGGCATCTTTATTTGAATTCTAAAGCTATTGCGTTTAATTATTTCCCCAGGGAACAATCTCAGGCCCTGAAGATGACTTTGATCCGGAAGCAGCATGCAAAAAAATTCATGAGGGAATGAAAGGACTAGGAACGGATGAAAATGCCATTATAGACATTCTTCCGAAGCACACTAATGAACAACGACAAGAAATCAAGAAGAAATATAAGACCATGTATGGCAAGGTAAGACTTTCATAATTTCACATTTGACTGTTCATGTTTTCTAAAAATTATTGTCATCAGAACTAAATAGTGAGGACAGGATACATTACTATACGTCTCCTATGGCATAAATAAGTGTAAATATGGGTATTTAGTAATTGAACATGACATAAGGTACTTAATGCAGTGTGACCCAAGTCTTTGAATTTTAACAAACTATTTAGAACTTTAAGCATTTCCATAAACGTACAAAACTTTCTCTAAAGAACTCAGTTTCCGCCTTGTTCTACTCCAGTCTGCTGGCTAGGGCTATGCATTAACAAATTTTAGTTTGAGTTGGGATAGTCACGTCTATGTTGTGCTAGTCCCAAGTATGCTACTTACATCGTCTAACTTTTCCTTTGGATTACCTCCGTCTGAGACGTAGCGTCGGGTTGGTCTTGTCTTCTTATTATAGTTTCTTTTGTACAGCATTAGTTATTAACGCCTTGAGAAACTGGAGAAACACATTTTCAAAGTTTCCGAATAAAAGTAAGTCGACGCAGAAGGCTTAACGTCGTCTTTGTCTGATCTTCATTCATCTTAGAAATGGGTTTAAGCAAAATCCTCATTGCTGCATTCTACACGTATCCCGGAGTTCACTTCGTGGTTTACTATACCAAGTGCATTCATGTGCATACATTTATATTTCATACACTCAAACAATCTTCTATGCAAGCCTCGTTGTTAATAGTGGGACATACTTTTGTACGTGCATGTACAAGTTCATGCTAGCTGGATTTCCAGGCTGGAAACTTAGCTGCGTATTATTTTATTTTATTATATAGTAATGTTCATAAAGAAATAAAATATTTTATGATGCATGTACACAGAATTAAAGAATTGCTGAGCTTTTCTTTTACAGTGACTGCAACGTGAATGATAAAGCACAGAAGAGATAGAACTTTTTATTTTTTGCATAAAATAATTTTATTTCTGCACATCATCTTTCCATTGAAGATAAGAACTGATGGCACCACAAATAGGAGGATGCCATAATCGGCTTATAATGAAAAAATAAGCTTTTCCAAAGGGTTTTCTGAGAACAGTGACATTTGCTAAATTCGGTATCTAGTAAAAGAATGCAAATGAAAGATTCTTTCGTTTTGTTCAAATAAAAAAGAAATGACAGTCAGAGAAAGGTGTAGCAGAGAAACAAATTCTAGTGAAAAAGTTTTGTACACAGAAAATGGATAATAATGTACTTGAATCTTGAAAGTCAAACTATTGAAGTTTGCTATGCACGTTAAAAGAACAGACGCAAAGAGCCGCATCAAAAGTTCGGAAATACCATCCTGGAGGTAAAATTAATAAATGCTGTCCATGTGTCTGTTGTAGTAGGATTTGATGGAACGTGTAGTAGGTCGTCTCTATGAATATGTGAGTGAGTTTTGGTTTGACTGTATGAAAAATCCAATTTAACCTTCAAGCTCAAACCGTAGCTTAGAAAATACCATTTTGGCTTTCTCCACAAACTCACAATGAATCTGAAGTGAGACAGGCAGTCAGTTCAATAGAAATCAAGAGGGTAAAAGCAAGACAAATCCACAAGCAAATATCTCATCCTGGAAAATAGTTAAGGAGGCAAATAATATCTGTGGCACAGCATAGAACCATTACACGCAAGAAAGGCTTAAAATTGAGAGGATAAATTGCTGGGAAAATACAAGGTACTTCGAAGTCTGAACAAGGTTATGTACTGTTTCAACATTTCACATTTAACATGGAAACGACTCGAAAATGTCGAGTTCTTCCGATGCTCTCGGTTGGTAAATATGGTGGGCGTTTGTTTTCCCACATTTCTATGCAGACTTCCATCCTACACATCATTGACACGAATCATAGACACTTTGAACAGGATTATGTTCCTATACAAACACATTTATCTGCTTAAAAATGTTTGATGGAAATCATGACGGATTTTATCCGCTTATCATCAGCGTGTAAGCTTCATTCTTCATTTGATTTTATTTACTTGGAAAAGGAAAGTCAGCTTATACTTAATGCGATCAAATGGCCAAAAAGGCAAACAGGTCTTTTATTTTCATTAAATAAAGTCAAATTATTAGTACTCTTAGTACAGTACATATAGCACATTAGTACATTATCTGTAAGTTGATAAATATTTCTAATTACATAGGTATACATAATTTTGGTACTTATTGGTAAAGTATTTTAACATGCGAATGCAAATAGAGCAAACCTACTTTGCTTAATAATCTTACTTACTTCCTGAATAGAATTAACTTTGTAATGCGAATAATAAGGTACTTACGATTAGTAAGCAACTTACTGTTGTGTCTTTGAGGGTACCTAAGCAGGTATACTTCGTGCTTGCAGTAGAAGTTCATTTGTCATGCCACGAAATAGTATTCGAAAAAAGAGTAATGGTACTCACTTAGTCATGCACAATGGTAAGTGAGTACACAATTATAATAATTGGATCTAATAGGCAAATACATGCTGGAATGAAAAAATTATTTGCTGCAATCATTTTTTTTAATTGTTTGGGTTAGTATATGGAGGGCTTCTTGAAATAGTTTCGTCACCAACTTACATGGGAATGTCATGTCAGTCTGTCGGTCAAAATGCGCGATAAGTCCAGAGTGGCTTGAGATAATGGGCTTCAAACTTTATACACGTATTCCAGAGCTTATTCCATTCAAATACCAAGTTCTAAGATGTAGTCCATCGGCCTAATCCTTCATGACCACTGACACATTAGTAAATGTGTTTATGCATATGTTCATATACTTGAAAATATTGCTGTGAAGTAAAACAAGCAGGATAATATGCAAGATTTCTGTCTGGAAGTTTTACACAATATGTATAAGTCGTATGTGAACATACATTATAAACTTTTAAACAAACATAAGCAACATTATTGTTGACTTTTGTGTCGATTCATTGTCAGTCTACACGTGCACTGCCCATTGACGATACTATCAGTCAGTTAATAATAATTGATTTGACATGATGTATTTCTTGTTCAATTTCAGATCACTTTCGGGCAATTCGCACTTTTATGCGCTAATCGTTGATTTCTCTGGACTGGGAAGTCGAATCGAAAATTCGAGAACCTCATCTGGAAGCCAAAGATATGCTCTATCATAACGTACTCCTTTATTTTTTCGAAAAAATGTCAAATGTAGAAAAATATTATGTAACCATTATGTAACCATATAATATGGTTACGTAATATTTTTCTACAGTTGACATTTTTTCGAAAAAATGAAGGAATACATTATGATAGAGCATATCTTTGGCTTCCAGATGAGGTTCTCGAATTTTCAATTTAACTTTCCAGTCCAGAGAAATCACCGATTAGCTCATAAAAGTGTGCGAATTGCCCGATCCTGTCTTTAAAACAAAAATATACTGTTTTAAATTCCAATTTTGTTTACCATACTTCTTTAATCCGTTCACCATTGATTAAATTACCATTACATTGAAATCAAAGTTAATTAAAGTTTATAGGTGCAATTCGATCGCTCAGTTCACGTTAGCTAAAATGGTATTTAAACCACAGTTATTTTCGATGGTGAAAGTTGTGGAATGAGAAGTACTCAATTTTTTCTAAAAACATTTCGCTATTAATAATTCAATTATGGAATTAGAATTTCCTTGCTAAATGCTTTATCTCATATTTGCATAATGCATATATACCTAATGCATTTATGTATGTTATAATAGCTTGAAACAATTAGAGCTTTGCCAACTCATGTGTGTGGGAAGGAAACTTTGTGAATATATTCTTCCTCATTGTGATGTGCGTTCAGGCGAAATGAGGAGCTAAATTTCCATTGTACAACATTAAGGAGGTTTTACATTGTGTGCTAGTGGAAGAAAACCCAAGATGATTGCATATAATATAATGAAAGCATTAGTTTATTGAAGAGAAGAGACACAATAGTGGAATTGTCTCCCATTAGAACTTGGTCCTCCCTCATTATCATCCCACGCTCTTAAATAGAATAATAAGCTGTTAGAAAGTGTCAGGGTCGTGCATGACTGAACTTGTAAAGAAAATCAATATAATAGAACGGCAGGAGACAGTAAGGCAACCAGCATCCATTTAAATAGACAAAAGCGACGAGAAATCTCTGTGGTATACAAGCAAGAAGTAACGAAGGACGCAAAACATCATTGCAGTCGATTCACTCAATTCCTGAAAGCTAAAAACAGCAGCTGGTTTCGAAATTACATAGGTATACAAAGTATACATGGATGTTTTTCTTCTAACAGTAACACGTACATAACACAGAAAAACACAGGGACAGCCACAGCAGAAATACAGACGAGTAAACAGAAAAGAGTTGCTCAATTCATGTCTGGACTGAACTGTTCCCAGTCAAGTGCTTTAAAATTATAATGAGATGGAGAAAGTGAATTTTCCCCGCGTGTCTTTCTGCTTCAGTAGTCAGTGTACAAAGAGACTTTGCATTGCCCATTTGTATGTACAAGAATTTACCGAAGCCTGTTGTTTATACATACACCGTCCGCTTGTACTGTAGTACTGTAAAGATTATCGTTGGGTTAGTGTTGTTCAGCATTCGTAATTTGATTTCAAATAAGTGTTTTACGGAAAACAAGTCCTTTGCCAAGAAAAATAAAAGTTTATGCAACTTCCTCCCATAAAGTACAAGTTATCCAGCAGCCTAATGCAATTTCATGTCGCGGGATTTTAAAGATTGACTCTTAATTCAAGTAAAAGTCCTACATGCGGACAAAAAATTCTCAAAGTAAAAAACTGATTACACAGACGTTTGAATTAAATTGTGATGTGTACTTTTTTCACTTAAATAGCCTTCTTTTTAAGCGCTACAGATACTTCAAAGGGTTTACTTTTTCTACAGAAACCAATTTGTTGCAAAGAATGAATAAGTAACATAATATATAGCTGCAAAACGAATACAATATTGCCTATGTACATTTTTAGAAGATGGAATTTGCAATTCTTCCATTTTGTTCAGATGCAGTGCGACACAGTTGTATCTTGTATGTGTAAAGGTGCCTTGGCTTACTAGTTTTGCAAAGGCTGTACATAATAGATTCTTTGAATTAGGAAAAATTGTATGAATATTTCATATTATAAGTAGGGATTTTCTTCATAAGAGCATTTTTTACTTATCAATTTATCATTTTTTCATACTCGTACATAAATACTACAATGACAATGTTGTATAAAAAGCCAGAACTAGAGAGTACACATAGTACAGCATAAAAATTGGAAATTGTATTAGCCCCGGAGTTTTCTTGTAATGGAACACCAAGGCAGTATTCTGATGATTCGATTCATGCAATGCAGATGAAGGATAGTCTCATTTTTACGAACATCATGACCAATATGGCATTACCTAAGCTTTATATTACAGTAACTATCAAACAAACTATTTTGACATTTTCAAACCCTCTCGGTTTGAACCTTTAGGGAAAAGTTGGCTTATCTATTTCCTACTCTCAAAGAAAATTACATGTCAAAAGCTTCTTGCATATAAATGCAAGCTCACCATCGCCACTAAATATTACACTGGACTGAAAACTAACTTTTATTTCAGCCTTTGCTTTGTACTTTGAGTTGCTGTGCTTTTGCCTTTTCCCGTTCCGTCCTTGATGCTTATAATATGCGCACGTTACGGTGCAGCATGTACAAAAATACATTGGGTAAGGTTGTGCTTATAAATATATACACATATATATCTGTAGTGCATATATATTATATTTGTATTGCTCTTTTGCCATCGTCCTTGCATTTTGGACGCTGTCGTGTTGAGTGTTGAAACTGCAGAAAGCTGTGTGTTACATTGTGTAGCACCACACTACGATGCAGAATACTTTTGGTGTTGACTGCAAAATACACACAAATCTACTAGTAACAAGTAGACCATCCATGGCAAAATCCGAGTTCTGTCTTTTTGGCATTAAAATCTGAGTTAGAATGAGAAACATAGCCTGCTCCACAGAGCTAGACAGAAACGTAGACTGCTACAGATCCAGATATCCGCTATAAACCTTGTGTGCTAAGTTTTTTGATGTAAGAGAAAATAGAGTTAGAGTAAGTTAGCGTCTAGCTGCAGCATTTATCTTTGAATTAAACGATGTCGTTCCATATTGCATAGTACAAGCAAATATTCCATGGCTGCATATATGTAGCTGTGAGAGTCGTGCTGTAAATGAGAACCAAAAAGGTGCAGACGTGCAGTTGCATGCAGAATGCAGCTAAAAGTCAAATGCTTGTAGTGTTTAGCTTTATTTAGCATTCGAGAAACATGTACATGGCACACCTCCGACAGAGCTCCAGTAAAAATGCAAATAACTGCGATACTAATTCTACTAACAAGAGAGAACCATATTCAATGCATACCTGTGCTATATATGTATTCTAATGGTAATGACACCAGGGCAAGACAAGGTTTAGTGTTGATACTACTGCTGCTACGGCTTTATTACAATGCAAGAAACGTTCTCCATTCCATTTATATTATTCATTTTGATAATGAACACTAAAGGTTTTCTCTGGTACGTATCAGCTACTAGAAAGTTGTGGGCCGCGAAGAAATACTGACACGAGAGAACTGAATTCGTTTATGGCGTGGCTAGCAGTCGGTGCAATTTGCAATTCCCTTTTGTCTGCCCGACTACTTAATAATTATATACTTGAGAGCATTAGAATGTTGTGGACATTTAGATTACAGATTAGCACTAACCAATAATATTATGAAGCGAAAGCATGTAGGTATTAATCTGCAATAATTCTAAAATGTAAAATATTTTTTGCCGTAGTAGAAGTTTTTGCAGTGTTGTTGCATTGTTTTTGGTTATATTTATTGGAGACTAAAGTGAAAGGAAACATCAATAAATACATTTTATGATGCCATATAACAGAAGACAATGTTTTATAACGTCTGCTGGAAAAACAATTATGATGAATTCCCCTTTTACTGTTATCATGTGAGTTCATTCGGTCTTAGCTTCATGTTGGGCTATAGCTTTATTTTATTCATGTCTCATCGACAGTCCTTATGTAAAGGTAAATATTTGAAATACTTTTACCACAAGGACAAGATGCATGGAGAAGGTAAAATATGAATTGGTAGAATATTACGAAGTTTAGCAGTGCAGAAGACTACCATACACAAGTTTAGTACAGAGTACAATAGTGACCCAGTAAGTAGAATGATGAAGAATGGCTTCTGATGTAATAATATCCAGTCAAGCATACAAACATTCACATTTGACATTTATCATCTTCTAAAAATAAATATTTCCAAGAGAAGAGATATTTCTGCCAGGAGTGTCTTTTCTATTGACTATGGTATTATGTTCTGCTGGAATTACCTAACTTACAATGAATAAAAACCATCTCACATAACTTCACAAAAAGACTACCTAATACCTACCTAAGGCTTAAAAACTGAAAATGCCTAGTGTATATAGTATGAGAATATAATTTGGATTTTTCTCTTGATATTTTCTTACTTGACCTTATTATCATTTTCCAGAAAATTGTCATTAAATAAAGTGTTGCGCAGTTAGGATCAACTTACCGCATATTATGACTACATAGTTAAAACTAATTGGAAAACAAAACCATTTTGTTTTTTTAATTATTTTTGGATTATGTTGATTGCAATCAAATTGCTGTACATGTTACAGTAATTGGTAATCCAGTATGCTACCAGTTGACGTAATTTAATTTGTCGACAAGGATATCATTAGACGTGTTTTCAGTTAGACGTTTAGATAAGGGTGCAATTCTATACTTGCGACCTGCGATTACATATTTTTTACTAAATGGAATATTTGTAATGTTGCTTATGTATTTACGTTTGCAGGAGCTGACTGAAGACATGGAGCAAGAACTGGGTGGTTCATTCGCCACCGTTGTGCTTGCACTTTTACAGGATCCCGAAGAATTTATTATTGATTGTGTGCACCGATCCATAGAGGTTCGTAAATGTTATACTGTTGTTAACTCAGTAGGACTTTGAACAACGCTTTTTCGTCATCTGGGATATTAGCGAACATTAAATATGTATAAGCGTGTCATGTGTCAACGTCCCATTAAAGTTTTACACTCAAGTTTGACAAAGAGAAAGTTAAACCGCTTTCTTCATACCGGCTTGTATAAATACTGTCGTTCTTTCTCTTATCCTTTTCGTACAGTGATGGCAATGTCAAGTAATGCCTCTTGTCTTCAGCATCGCTTTCTTTAACGATGAAAATCTATTTCTGTTACCAGTAAATACATTGATTTCGAGTGAAAAACATAATATGATCTCATGTCATGAGTCATGACACACAATACCTACACAATAACACATATCATTACACTAATTGGAAAAAAATACTTTCTTACAAAAAGTAATAATAATATTCCACCAGTAATAATATGCTATATAATCAGAGCCAGACCTCAATGTATCTTGATCGTGATGATGATACACCCAGGAGATCTTGCATAGAAGACAAATCATCCATAATTCATGTTTCTTGATCCCTCAGACGAAGATTTATCTGCAACTTGCAATTTTGTAGGCTTTCTTTTTTTGTTAAAGAATAATGATAATGATGTAGTAGGTGCGTAGTAGCTAGCATATTATTGATTACTATTTCATATTACACTACGTTATGAGAAAACTTGCATTGTAATATCGACTTACGGCTAAAATGTTTCATCTGATAGTACGTACTCCCCTAGTAAATATTATATACCTTGTTATTCGAATCGTTAATAATTTATAACCCTTTCTGATAGTAGAGCGTTGGTTGGTTGTTAGATACTTTGAAAAACTGTGTGTTTTAGGAAGGTGTCTTCATTCCCGTTTCCTGCGTAGGTGTTTACGGTTTCCTGCAGATAAAGATTTCATTAGAGCGAGTCAATTGCAAATGAATGAATTATTAGCCTCTGCATTAGTCCTGACACTAAAACAACACTATATCTATGAGATGCAGTATTAAATACATGACATCGCAGTTTTAGTAGTTTCTCAGTATAAATATTTGGATTGCGAATTAAAGTTGAGATTCTAAAGGCTTTCTCCTTCCACGCATGAAATTCTGTTTCCCAATATCATTCAGCTCCTTTTAAACTCAAAGTAATAGTAAACATTTGAATAATGTCCTGTAAATATTTACAACTACCTATACTGTAATTGCCTATCATAAAGTCGCATTAAAATCTACTTAGCTGGTCAATATTTGATTTTAAATGAAACGAATGAACCCATAAAATAAAAGCATTGCAATCGATGTATCTGTAAAAGGAAGATTTTGAAGCAAATACAAAAAACGCTAAATGGGTGTGTCTGTAGATGATACCTATTGACTGTACGTTAAAGAAAATTTTATTTTCTATTATTAAAGCCATTGATGCGCATCACTAATGTCTTCAATGTCTTGCCGGGTAATTTTAGTAAAACAGTTATTTGTACCATTTGACTACAGGTAAAGTAAAAGACAGTTTTATGGTTTTGCAAGTAACACGCAGTCGGTACTTATGATCAGTGTATTTCCAGGAAGTTCTACTAAAGTATAATGTTATTTTCAAACCGTGGCCTTTAGTCTGCGTGTTTAGGAGAAAAGTTTATTATGAGTCTAGGTTACGAATTCTGCATCCTCCCTTTTTGTTCCAGGTTCATTGATTATGCATTGTTTCGTTTCTAATATAAGACCTTGCGCTTCGAATCGTTTCCTTTTTAGTATTTCCAGGATAACAAGCTTTGGGATGGTTGGCAGTCAAATAACGAGCGTGCACATTGAAATGTCATTTAATTATTTAAGAGGCACAGGTGGAACGGAGAAATTATAACCACAGTGCTGTGTATAGCATAGAAGAAGAATTACTTAATAAATACATTCTAATGCTTCTCTTTAACAGTATTACATTACTAATTAAAGCAATACCAATACAAGTTAACTTAATGCCTGTAGAGCCTTTTTAACCTTAACACAAAGAGAGACATGCGACCAATTTAAAAAGGTTTATCCATGTTTAACCATCTATTATTATTAAAACCACCCTAAAGCAAAAGCAACAATAAAATATTGGGCCACTCTCCTTTTTAAAACCATTGGGAAATCATGACAATTGAAAACTAACTGAAGAGAAACAGAAAAATACCGAGAAATAATTCCGAAATCGTCTGTAGAATCACAAAGCATGGAAACTTCAAAAGTAATTTCATTGTATCTGTAGTGTACGTGGGCGTAAAGTATATGCTGAAGGAAACAATTCAATCTTTTCATCGTACAGATTCATTATATAAAGTATAGGTACACTGTGTAAACAGAAAAGCCTGACATGAAAAGTCAATACTTACATGAAAAACAACCTTATGGGTATTTGTAATGTAGGTTACATCCTATCATGTATGACGGTTACGAAAGTATGATGATGTGTATGTATATATTTATGACATTTTCGGTCATGACTGCTACTATTAGTACACAATGCATTATAGCTCGTACTCTATACCTCAAACCACTATATACTATATACCCAAAAGTATTTCACGTTCTCAAAAAGTGATGCAGTTCTTTACATTTCAAATTGCATGACATTTTTTAAAACATGGCCTATTAAAAATACAACGTTTTCAAATCAGTATTGCTCTAATTGGGTTTGTACAATGCTTTCATTGCAGGTATATAATTTACAATTGCGACTTTTTTAATAAGACTTACCATTACAGTCTTGAAATTGCCCATTCATTCAACTTGGTGGAGCTGCATTATTATTATCAGTAACCTTCATTCGAAAACGTAATTTTTGGAAAGCAACTTTTTACAATGTGTGTCACTCGCTCCAGCAGCAACCTTTACTAAAAGTGTGTTTGTATAACGCATGGGAAAGAAGAAGGCTAATGTTCTGTTCGTAGATGTTTAAGTAAGAATTACACGCTATTATACTGCCAATCGAATTTCACACGAATTCTTGTGTGATTTTCCTCCATTATTTGCACACATCATTTAACAATGACAGCCACACCCGAAATAAATTCATTCAAACTACACTTTGCGTGCAGTGGTGTGTAATAGATTACTATTTACTAACTACCACTTCCATTGTTAAAGTATTTTCCACCGTATTTCCGATTTTAGTCCATGATCCATTGCTATTTCTTAAGGGCAACTTAATTTAATATAAGGAAACGGTTTCATGTTAGCAAACCATTGTCAATCTCACTTTTAATGCGGCAAACACCGATATCGACTTTATCGACCAACCAGAGTCCTTTAGAAAATACCTACTTAGAAGATTGACATCAACAACCTAATTAAATAATAATTAAATGTTAATTTCAAATAACAAAGGTTGTTTATTAATTGAATTAACACTAATTGCTTGACAAATTAAACCTTACAGGGGTTGGGAACCGATGAATATTCTCTTATTGGACTTCTCTGCGTTCGAACCAACGATGAACTAATTGAGATGAAGAATCAATATAAAGAAAGTAAGACCGAACGCTTAATACGTATTACATTAGCTTTCAACATCGGTTATTTTCTCACTTAATTTAGCGGGTCGTGGTATTGCAAAGTAGTATAAAAACCCAAAAGGATTAGTATCTATAATCTACTTCATTTACTTATACTGTGCCTGTGCCATGCTCCTTTTCTAGAATATGGTAAAGAAATGGAGGAAGATGTTGCGGATGAACTCAGTGGAGATTTGAAACTGTTGGTGAAAGGACTGATGAATGCTGGAAGGGATGAAAGTGAAAATATCGATGCAGAGAAAGTCAAACAGGATGCTAAAGTATGTTGTAATTTATTCTGCCTTCTTTTGTTACTAAAATAAACTTCCGTCACTACTCCTTAACAATTTAGCACTGACACGTTCGTATACAGTCACGGTATAAACACGTTTGCATTTTAACACGAACATTGAAGAGGCTTTGTCAAATATACTATTATCTTAATTAAAAATTTCGCAAGTTCATATGGGTTATGAATTCTTTAAAGTTTCATAAATTTCTGGGTGTTAGTGTCACTTAGAACTTGAGATATTTTCTGGACATCATTATAAATCATTGGCTTCAATTTTGCAAGCAATTTAGTAAAGTCTTCACTTGGATTGTTTTGAGAAAGTTGTTCCAGATAAGAGAAAGCTGTTTTCTCCAAGTAAAAGTGCAAAAACACCAATTTCAGCTCTTTATTGTCTTTATGATTGAATATCGAATATAAAAGAAAGTGAGTTTTCATCAATGACCTTTTAGGAAATATGACTGTGGCAGTACCACAAAAGGGTAACAAGCTATAAATATTTGCTGTTCAGTTTGAGAGGATGTCAAAATTGACACTGATTGACGTGGCAGTGTCAAGCTGTCAACAAAGGCAACAAACCCAAACTTGTTAACAAGCATGGTATTTGGATATTGAAGGCTTTTTACAGTATAGTGGTTAGAAAAAATTGATGGGATTCTTTGTCCATTGCACCGAATATTAATAGACTGCATAGGGTCTTTGCAGTAGCTTTAACGCTTGTTCACATTGAATGTGTTGCGTTGAAGGTTATTTCTATTTGAACATGTTTTTGTCAGCGTTTCATTTTTTGAAAGTCAATTACAAATGGCGTAATTAACTGTTTCTTCAGGATTTACTGGAAGCTGCTGCTGGCGCTGGAACCAAAGAAGTCTTCGCATCAATTTTCAATCAACGCAATGCTAGTCATATGAGAGAAGTCTTTGATGCTTACAAGGACATTGCTGATGGAAAGGAACTGGAAGAAACAATTGAGTCTGAGTTTTCTGGAAGCTTGCAAAATGCATATCTGGCAATGAGTACGTCATTTCTCCTTTCTTTAAATCCTTTTCTACACTTTTCATCTTACAACTCCATTCGGCCGAGGTCAATAAGATATTTGAAAATTGAATTACAGTCAAGATATTTCGTAATGTTGTGGCATTCCACGCTGAAAGACTTCGAACTGCCATTAAGGGTGCGGGAACTGATGACGATACTCTTATTCAAATTCTCATTAGCCGATCTGAGGTAACGTAACAGTAAGATCTGTAGCAATACAATAACCACAATAACCAGTAAATAAATGAGTAAGGCTTACAATGATTCATTGTTATTACAGATTGACTTAAAAGATATTTTAGAATTTTACGAAGGTAAATACGATAGTAGGCTCGTAGACGATATATCTGCGGACACATCTGGAGATTATCGAACTACACTTCAATCCATTTTGGACGAAAGTCCTACCTCTGAAGATGACACAACTGACGCCCCTGCCGAAGTAGCAGAAACCGCCGTTGAGGCAGAATCAGCCCCTACAGAATCAGAGGCCGCCCCTACGGAATCTGAAGATGCTCCCGCAGAATCTGAAGACGCTCCAGCAGAATCTGAAGACGCTCCCGCAGAATCTGAAGACGCTCCAGCTGAATCTGAAGAGGCTCCCGCAGCATCTGAAGACGCTCCAGCAGAATCTGAAGATGCTCCCGCAGAATCTGAAGACGCACCAGCGGAATCTGAAGATGCTCCTGCCGAATCTGAAGATGCTGCTGCTGATTCCGAAGCAGCTCCAGCAGAATCCGAAAATGCACCCGAGGAATCTGGAGAAGCTCCCGCAGAAGCTGAGGAGGCTCCTGCAGAATCCGAAGAAGCTCCTGCGGAATCTGAAAGTGCTCCCGCGGAATCCGAAGATGCCCCCGCCGAATCTGAAGATGCTGCGGCAGAGTCTGAAGATGCTCCCGCCGAATCTGGTGACGTACCCGCAGAATCTGAAGATGCTCCCGCTGAATCTGGAGACGCACCCGCAGAATCTGGAGACGCACCCGCAGAATCTGGAGACGCACCCGCAGAATCTGAAGAAGCTCCAGCTGAATCTGAAGATGCTCCCGCTGAATCTGAAGATGCTCCCGCCGAAACCGAAGAAAAAGCTGACGATGCTCCAGCAGATGAAAATGAAACAGAAGAAAAAACTGAAGATGCTCCTGCAGATGAAAATGGAACGGAAGAAAAAACTGACGATGCTCCCGCAGATGAAAATGATGCAGGAGAAAAAACAGAAGATGCTGCTGAAGGTGGAGATGCTGAAGAAAAGCCTGCAGAGGAAGAAGCTGCGGCAGAAGAAAACGCAGAGCCAACTGCCAATGGGGGAGAGGAAGCTGGAGAGGATGGTGAAGAGACACCAAAATGTGATGAAACTTCCAACGACGATGCAGATGCAGCCAGTGAAAATAAAGAAGAAGCAGATGATGATTCAAAAACCGAAGAACCTGCTGAAAAATCTAAGGAGTCAGCCAAGGGCGATAAAAAGAAAGATGACTCGAAATCGAAAGGCAAATAAATAGGTAAAATTGCGTTTTCCATTGCCGTATTATATTTGAATGAGGTAATAAATAAGAACACAAGTAAAAGCTTCACGAAGTCGAATTGAAAAATAGATGGCCATTTATTTAACCACCGGGATTAAAGAAATCATCCATTGCACTATATCTAAACATTAAAAAGTTATGATACTTCTCAAATCTTGTACTCATTATTTCATTACATAAATTTATGAGGAATATATTTTTTCTACAGTAACAGTAACATTATATACTTTGCACATTTGCACCATAAAATTAAACCACATTAATCAAGTAACCGAATAGCGGACACAATTTCTTCTGGTTCGTTTGCATACTAAAGTATGTAACGATCTTTCAGGAATTACTCGAAATGTTACAGCACTATTTTTATTGCCACTTGTATATAAGTAATTATACAATGTTTTTGACGATTTAATTATTACTTTACTTTTTATATGAAAACAGGTACTACTACAAAAGTCAATCTATAATTTCCATAAATTACAGTACTGCACATTTGTTGACTAAAGTTATTTTTTACATGTATATCTTCTGAAAGGGAATGAAAATAATAACTTTCGATAAAACTAAACAAATATGTATACAATACTACAGAAAACTTAGGTCAAGGTTAAACATTTAGCACCTAGCCTAATACACGGTTACGAAAAAACGAAATGCAGAAATCAATAAAATTACGCAAAATTACATCACTAGTTATAATCCTTCACCTAGACAAAAAGCTCTCCTGTTACATTACTAGTGCGATTTTTACCATCTAATTATGGCTTATCTGCTATTTTTTCTTCTAAAGTCAAACAACAATAAGTAGAAATATAGTTAGTGAAATGTACGCAAATAAAAATAAGTAATAAAATAATAACCAACTGTGAAAATTATAGCGTTTCACACTTTGAATGTTTGTATTTCTAGGGTTCGAACTCCTGCAGTCGTCCATTATGGCAATAGAAGTTCTTCGAAGGTAGGGGAATCTCTTCATTCCAAATGTTTGGTGCCTGCAACAAAAAGATTTTGAATGAAATGGACTTGTCGGAAATGTAAAGCCTTTGGAATCCAACCAAATTAATATGTACTGTTGTATTGCATCGCTTGCGGCTAAATAAACTAGGAAAATCGAAAAATTTGTGTCCAAATTAATTCCGTATAAATATCAACTACAAGAAAAAAATGTGTATGTAATTATTGCTTTTGAATACAGAAAACAAACTGTGCGCTATTAGACGATCGTATCATGCTAAAATCAACATACAAGGTTACATAGCAATCAAGTAGTTAAGTAGTGTGTTGTAATGTAAGTAGAAACTAACTAACTGTATGAAACGTATAAGAATGTCATGTCATTTATAAACATTAACACATCATAAAGAATAGAAATCCTATTAATGGTGCATGTAAATGACTTTCCTTCCAGGATGACGCTTTACCTTAGCACAATACTGCAGCAATGAATGAGACTCAACAAACATATTGTTATCGTATCTTAGACCCTAACAAATTATTCGAAATTATAACGAGAAGCTTACTATTTACTAAAAGTATGAATAAATACTAAATATTCGTGATCTGTATTCTGTATAGATTCTATGTATGTAAACTGTAATGTAACCAGTTAGTAGAAGAAAATGAGTTGGTTTATTTGAAATAATGTTTGAATGTTTTACCTGATAAGAATTGATAAAGCCTGCCAGCTGCTTTCCCAGCTCGTTATTCGACTTCACCAAATACTCCAAACTATGAAAAGTTTCAAATATACGAATAAAATGAGAGATGAAAGATGAAAATATCTAAACGCGTGGGTGAAACATTTATTTATTAACATGATTCGCATAAATAAACTTCTTCTGCCAACTGACCTTTTCTCCTGCCAAAGCCCATTGCTCAACATCCGTTCACAGACGATCTGATTTACACCACAATCAAAGAGAGGTATTCCGAATTGACAGTCCAGCAGTGTCCAATCATCAAACCAAACCTTGTCTTCATTTTTAGTTTTTCTGATGTTAATACTCTTTGGCGCATCTGATCCACTGGAAATCATCGAGGAACGACTTGAACTGTCTGCTTCACTTAAATTCAAATCTAAACGAAGTGACTCAATTTTTTGTTGTCTCGAGTCGAATGCCTTGGGTTTAACTTTTGCTGTACTCAATTCTTCCTGAGAACTAGATAAAATTAATTCATTGTCCAACTCTTCTTGATACAATTTGGCACATTGGTCGTCCTTGAATCCGTTCCTTGGCTCAGGATTGGTGTTGCCAGACACATAAACGTGATCTTCCTCCTCGTCGTCGTCCATAATAAGTTCTCCATCACCTTCATTTTGACTTTCTCGTACTACCTCTTCGGTAACATTTGTTAATTTACTTGACATATTTGATAATGTTAGATTCCCTTGAGCTTTGTGTACATTTTGATTACTATGGCTGTCGACAGCAGAAGAAGATCCCCGAATATTCATCATCGTTATGTAACCGCAATTTTTTTCCAAGTCTATTACCCTACTCAGCCTTATTATTGCAGGATGCTTGGCCCATTTAGTGTATATTTGGCTACTGGCAGACGATTTGTATGCATTGGTACTGTCATCTCCCGTTCCATCGGTTGAGCACCTATTCCGGCTGCTTCCAAATGGGAATGGTACAATAACAGTGGAAGACTCGCCAGTAGATCCGTAAGCCTTAGTACACCCAAACATGCCACATAAATATTAACAAAGTTACCTATGTGTAGTATTATACTGCATTCTACACTCAAGTAAATCTAGATAGCTTTGTGTATTTACGAATATACATAAATAACACAATAATTATAAGTTTATAGAAGTTTACGTTGGTATAATGACTATAATAACCAATACTAACCTGCACAAGTACAGCTGAATGGCTAAGAGCTTCATTTATAGTAAATAAAGCGTTTGCACCCGGTATAATTCCAGAATCATGGCCCCAAGAAGTAACTAAATACTTTTCGCAATCTTCGAGTTCAGATGGCAATTCATTCAGCAAAGTTCCTGAAAGGAATACAATTATTAATAAGTTATATAAAATGTTGGTGGTGCATTTAACAGCATTTGAAACCCAATACGCAATATTACACTATGGAATTTAAAATATAAAGAAATTCACAGTTCAGATTTAAATTAGTTCCAATTATGCACCAATTACAGCCTGTGTTAACATTTCTGACATGTATAAGCATATTTATTTACCTTTGGACAACAAAAGAGATGTTGGGCCGCTGTTGGTTATGGAATACAGAAACAATTTAAACCACACAGAATTGACTTGCGGGATGGCAGGTCCAAAATGCGGTAAACTTTCACAACACACTGCTTTAACTTCATAGCTTAAAGGTGCCATCGATACCAGCAGCCTAGATTGCAATATTTTAGATAAGGACGATTAAAATTGCATTCATGAAGTTATGTTCATTTAATTCAAGAAGTCAAGTTAGTATATTATGAAGGGAAAATCAAAAATATTTACTCACTCGTAATTCTTGTTAAGTAGTCGAGAGCAGGTATGGCTGTCCAAATTTAAAAGGCTTTCACAACGAAGTAAATCAATGGACATAGATTCCATTGCAGGGTTATTTCTAAGAAATAAAATAGTTTTACGGAGTGTTTTCGCATGCTCAAAATAGCGTTGAGCTTCTCCTTCTCCTTCATTCCACGAAACATTTTCTAGTTCTGATAAAAAGCTGTCCAAAGATTCATCTGCCATTTTCCCAACTTCAAACATGGTAACGGCGTGGTTTTTTAAACCCTTTACAAAAACAACATCATTTATTACACACAAGTCTGATAGATGGTTGATATTATAAGAATAATAATCCTGCTAAAAATAGAATTATTGTTACTGATTAACACACAACATACCGGAGATAAATTTCCCATCATTAAAAATGCAGTCAGTGTAGAATCGTAAAGGAATGCAATTCGTTTAGAAGAGCCAATGAAGCTACCGGAATGAGTACCATAAAATAAGGAATGATCTGAAGCATTTGTATTGGAATGAAATTCAGTGGTCCGTGATGTTGGCAGAGTATTGACTTCGGAAGAGGACGAATCACTTTCTGCAGATAAAGCCGACTTCAATTCATCTGCTATTAATGACTCTTCCGGAGCGATATACGATGATCGGCTAAATAACAATTACAGAATAATTTTCAATATAAATCATTTAGATAGCATTGACTTTGAAACTAAAGGTAAGTGGGTAATTTTATAATAATTGCTAACTTTTTGGCGTTTATATGATTTTGGTACTTTCTCCAACTGACATCCAAGGTAGTGAAATCTATTTCTAGATTCTTTTTGTAGGCGAATCCTAAACGACAGTACAACGAAACAGCATTTTTGATGAGCTGGGCATCAATATCTAATACCTTGGCAAGCTATAATTACAAAAATATAACATGTCAAACCCGAAAAGTACGGCTTATAGCATAATTAATTAGATAAATACGAAAGAAATGTTTACCTCTCCTACGGAAGTATGTTCGTCAATAGAAACGAATATCTTGTACAAAAGAGTTTCGAAGTAGTCACCAAGAACTCGATTCATTACAAATCCTTCTAATGGAGGCACTACTATATAATCGTCACTTTCTATTGGTACATCTATATAAATTAATCCTTTTCTGTACAAACCGTGCACACATTCATAATCCAAAGACCCCACACTTTGACCCCCGTTGTCAATTAAAAAGTCGATAATTTTTCGTTCGTTAGGCTTGCAGGCTACAACATCTTCTTCCGTTACGTAACCGTGATGAGCCACGAACCAAGGATCGATTGCAATATCGATAGGTTTTGCGGGTAATAATTCCCTTGGAGGTTTCCTACGGAATAATTTTCTACTGGAACGATGCTGATTCATCAATTCTATATATTGATTTCTCCCAATTCCCAGTAAGCGCAAACCTATGTCACAAAACACAATTTTATCCTTGTCATTTTTCATAATCGAGAATACTAATTCAAGGATTGACGAATTTAGACTCACAATCAGCAGCAGTGAAGTTTGGTAATGAGTCGTAGCTCTTCTCTTGCTCCATAATTTTTTCCATGACAGAAGTATAGTATTGGAAAGGTGTAATACGCAGTCCTTTAACAATTCGGTCCGACAAGTGGTACGGATATAACATTAATTTTTCTTTACTGTACGCAATAACTTCCTCATAATATTTCGGTTCGTCCTTTCTAATATGCTTAACTGCAAAAATAAGACAAATATTATTATGAAATTTAATTACAGATTTTACAAGAAAAGAAGTCAATCAATGCCACCTTTACAAAGTGAAGTAAAATTTTATTGCAATCATTTAATTTTCTTACTTAAGTTATCTGAAAATCTAAGCTGATTGCGGATGCTGTATGACACAACTGCTTTTTCATATCCTTTTTGAGCGTTTCCAAAAATCTAGAAAACAAATACCAGTATTAACAATTAAGTTAAGCCATGTAGTCAACAATATTCCATTTAGAACCTTAATATTTGAAAGAATTGTATAAAATATAACATTCAATATTATGTATTAAGAAATACCTCTTTAATTTTTATGGGAAGCTTTAGCCACGAAACATTTCGACCTATGTAATACTCCACTTCTGGATTCATATCCATTTTGACTGAATGTCAATAAAAATGTTAAGAAGGTAAACTCTGAAAGGTAAGATGTTTACGATATTTCAGTTGGATTGTTTTGGTTTCCAGTCAGATGTTGGATTTCTAACAGAGCTTATAACATGAGTCATCCTCAGTCAGATTGATTCATACTACTGCCACTGATATTTCTCAATAACTATTGTAAGTCACGAATCAAGAACAATAATATAGACTCAGGTGTTAAGTATGTTAATGTGGCAAAAAAGGTAAATCAAGGTTACACTAAAAACTACAGATAAAGGTCGAACTGGATGAAGGGAGTATTTTAAAAAATAACTGAACATCTGATCATTTTTACAGTAATCAGGGTAGTTACAAAAACTGCACCAAATGACTCGCTGTCACAACATCTCAATATCTGGCAGGATTATCTTTGTTTGTGTATGTGACGAAATTGTTTTGACTTATATTCTAAACGAAATTTTGTATATTGCTTGTAAGACAATAATATTGCACCAATGAATACAAATATCCTATCCAATCCTTTTTAGAAACTGATTCATGTTCACATTCGATATCTACATGTAAAGAATCGCCCACGTGATTTGCACAAGTCTCTTTGCCTTTGCTTAGACTGTCTGTCTTTAAAGCCCATACGTACACACTCTTTGACTACAAAAATAATCTGTATCGATGCGGTCTTATATACAGTCGTATCTCCCTGTGTGTTGTTGTGTAGGCTTTCTCTATCAATTATTTCTGCCCACCCACGCAATCCAACGATATTGTAACAGTTGTGAATAATTTTATGACATAAGCTCGCAAACCTCATGATTATGAATAAAATAGGGAATGCATTCAATGAAACTGCATTATGGCATTTGTAGAGCCCATATTATATCTGTAGCTAATAGACTATAGTAGCTATTCACTTTCAGACAGTCATACAGTATTCAGGATGTTCCCATTTCCAGTACTCAATTCTAGTTGAAGAAAAGATTTATGAAATCACCATGAACGGAGATGTATATATGTAGTAGTTTTTTATATGCATTCAATAATTAGCATGGATTATGAAACCCAAACACACGCACACAAGGCACAAAGTAGACTATTATCTGTAATTTGGTGAAATAACAATAATTCAATGTATGTTTGTTCTTTTACAGACTGCAATAATTGTTTATTCAAAAGAATTAATTTGAGTAATATGAAGGTGATTACAGCTATAGGAGAATAATCTAAGGACATGAATAAATGAAATACACACGATATAATTTAACACATCTGTTACATACAGTATGATTTTAAGTGCATACTATAGCTATAGGTTGCATCTGCATGCATACATAAAAGTAGGTTCAGTTCCACAATTGTTTGTAATTAGGCGATATTACTCAAATTGGAACTAAAATATGCATTATAAAGAGCATCTAATAGGAAACTGGATTATTGGTGTTTCCGTCTGCCCAAAAATATTGAAACCCTTTATGGAAGATTCGGAAGATTAAATTAAACACATAGTAGAATTCTAGGTCTCATGTTACATGCTTAGCTTTAAATGATACATGCACTTTGCTCTGCACGAGAATTTGCTGCACTTAGAAAAATGCGATGAAAAAGCAAATGTAAACTATTAAGTATAAAATATACATGACTCGATCGAGTAAATGTGCCAGCCAGGCCCAATCGTCTTGATATGGATTTCCAATTTTCATCAAATCCTTTTCATCCTCTGCAACATCTGCTGATGCCTGAGACGCATTTACTTTCCCCTTGGGTCTGGGATTCAGACACAGAATTGTAGCAACCCAACTATCCAGAAAACTGGAGATAAAACTTGGAAGTGGCACTGGTGAAGATCTTTTTGATGCAGCAACGTAAC
>JABASD010001270.1:0-43804 GCA_019776165.1 Pogonognathellus flavescens | reverse complement strand
ATTGGCTCAATACAAATATCCTATCCTATACTAAATCAAATATTTTTGGAAGTTTGTCCCACGTCGACTCTCTCTCCAATGGCGGGATCGCTATGCGTCGCAACATGCACTCTCTACATGTAAACTGCAAAAACTGAAAAAAGCGAATGCTTTCCATTAGAATCGTAAATTCCAGGGGAAATTACGAGTGTGGGCATTGTCATAACTTTTCAAGCTACTGTACTCGTAATTTGAAAAAGTACAAAGAGCTATACGGAAAGATTGTTCCAGCGTTGATCGTGTTACTACAGTCAATTTTAACATTGTGTAGGTAAATGCTAACAGAATGGGAAACGCGGAGGGTCAAGATTTGAGGTTGTAGGTATGGCATGCTATACAGAACAGATAGCCATGCAGTTTGAATATGTATGGTAAATAAGTAAAGATCACTTAGGTTGACTTCAAATATTTATGTACTCTAACTGAAGTAACTTAATATAGCTACTCTGTTGGTATTGAAAGTATCCACCACGGTGAGGCATTCAGTAGTGAAACAATTAGTTGGAAAATAGAGGAGATAAATGATGTTGCTTGTTTCTACAAAATTAATTAGTTTTGGAAGAGCCCATTCATTTAATCGAATCTTGTGAATCTTCTTCTCAATTACTCTCCGCATGAGTTCCCACTGTTCCAATGGTGGTGATTTACTTTTGGTTTCACGTAGTTCAATGAAACCTCATTTCCTACAATATAATATATCTCTCTGTCTTTTGTTGCAATTACACATTACATTATTACTACCTACTACCTAGTCAACATTGATCTTGAGGGTTAAAGGAAAGTATATATGGATGAAACTATCTACATCTTTGTTTTAATTCATTTGCTTGAAATAGTACATCTATTACCGTACTACGCACGCATACAAATGTTATTAATAGTACAGATTCAGGGTTAAAGATAGAAATAATCAATATTATCTGTCTAAAGTTGTGGAACAAAAACCAAAGTTGATAACATGATAACCCAAGAGAGAGAGAGAGAGGATGAAACAGCCAATGTTTTCTTAACGGGGTTTCACGTAAGAAATGGAAAGTGAGAGCGAGTAATGAATACATCTCTCGCGTTATTGCTTGGATGCACCACACCGACCCAGCCACTAAAACCACTTCATCAAAGTAAAATTTATGTGCAGTATTAATCTAAAATATAGCCACCACATCCGTTGACAGGAAACAGCTTAACACAGGTGTTCATACGTCAGTAGTTCCTTCATATACAGCTGCCGCATCCCTTTAAAATTTACTATCAACACCAAAACGCATCGGACGTAGGAAACTGTGCGTAGAATTTTTTGTACGCACACACTCACGCACGAGAAAGTTATAGACAGACGTTACTGTTTTTGTCGAGATTAGGTCGTGACACGCAACGAGATGAACTGTGGTTTAAGACTCCTTATAAGAGAAACGCACAGAGGGATTTTACCTATCGTTAGTTTACATCACAATTTCATACCGAATCATGATTCCAGTTCTCTGTAGACAAAAAAGCTATATATTCCATATATTTCCAACGCATAAAAATATACGTACTACGGAAGAGAATTCTATTAAATTTCAACGCGTCCGAGATTAAATTGAATTGTATAGAATTGTTGATTTGTACAGCTCTACAAGAGACGACGACGGATCGAGCTTCTCAACAATACAACAGCTTCCCCTTTCCCATCTCCTTTACCCTGGTACTCTTGCCATGCTTATAAAAATACGACTTTTGCGTGTATTACTATATTACTTACATTATGCATTGTAGTTTTTGTGTGTTCCTCGAAGTGTAGGAGAGTTTATTGAATGAATACGTAAATAGAAGACAATTTGCTGAGGTTTGGTCGCACGGCTTTGATTTGTCTGTATGAAATCATAATGGAGCGATAGAAACGAAAGAACATTCCCCACAGCCTGTCTCGATGATGATTTTATTAAACTAAAGTCTACTTCTTGAATGTGTGCTGTTGCTGGTATGCATACGACGACCACACACGCTCACCCACGCCGTGCACACCACACCACCACCACCCGACCCGTACCATTGCAAAACGCTCGGCATACTCAGCATACCTATCATACAAAATTGTACAGATATTTCTTTATTGGATTGATTCAGTGCGAAAAGTAAAACGTGGGATTAGGGATAAAGGGACCTTGCTCAATTTTCTTGTCTGTATCTAGGCCACTCTTCTGTAGTCTATAGTAAATTGGTCGTTGTTCAGAAAAATGGCATCTATACTTTTTGATGTATGGAATACGACTCCCCAGCTTGTGACTTTTCATTTCTCCTTTCAAATATGTTTCTACGATCTTCTTCTATGGATGAACCAACCAGCTACGTGACTCTGTTCTTTCCACATACATATACGTATCTCCATTTCCCTCTTCCACAGTATTTCACTTTTCTCATTTCAACCCGACCATAACACACACACATAACATACTCCACTCTCCTGGAAACTGCAGAACTGATGTACACAGGCATTTGGAACAGAATCCAATACTTTCTCATTCCTTTCTCGGGTTCTATTTTCAACTGTTCTCTTCAATTCGGATGGTGTGTGGTGCGTCCTCTGGTTGCCTCCATGTAAAAAAATTCGAACCCTCTACTTTCCCCTTCTGTTTACTTTCTTTTGCTTTCATAGATTTTCCTGCTACGTGAAAGTCGAAAAGGCAAACTCAAACCGTGGAAAGTGAGATCAGATATTTGTTGTATGCCCATTGCCCAGTTTCATATTGTAGAAAAATTTGTGGCAGTTTGCAATTGCAGGTGCTACAAATTGTTACTTATGATTTATTATCATTGGTACTCGCTATAATAATGACTTATAAGTCTAAACTTTTCCAATGTCTAAGGATTTGTATCTGGATTGGTGGTAATATTATTTATAATTTACTGAGGCCTGGAAGGAAATCTTCTTATCTTCAATAATTATTCGGATCATGATCTGAACTTATCGATACATTATTATCAAGTGTCTATTGTGCTATTAGAATTGTTGGTTCGGAAAGCACCTTGAGTGGAATTGAGTGGAACAATTACTTTTTTTCTTGTCCATTCTGTTATCGCCCTGTAGACACAAAACAAACACATTAGAGTGGTACCATACGTGCAAACAGACCATCTTTCATAAGTCTTTTTTCTTTAATACAAAGTTGTTTGACTAACAACACAAAGTGGGAACATTCATTCGTAAAAGAATGAATGTTCTCGTCTGTTTAACATTCCCATTTCATTGTTCTTAGAAGTAAGGCAGTGCATTGGTGGCGTCATTTTAATGTTTGATGCACCCGCATTGCTAAATACTAATGTACATTTGCATACACACATAGTTACATAATAAATTATCAGTCTTAAATACCTTAAAGCCTATGCATCACTATATAGACAGAGCAGATGTTCAAACTGGATCTTCAAAGAAAAACTGCTTGGTAGTTCTTAGTTTAATATACGATCATACATCATAACTATTAATGTATTGGAGTGCAATGCAAAGTACAGGTGAAACCTTGAAAAGCTGCTTATTACATTGCATAAAAATTCTTCAGATTTGATTACATTTCAGTGGTATAAATTTTTCTTGACATTTCAATTTTGCATGGAAATTCTCTTTGGAATCATACGAAGAAGCAATTGGAGTTTACAATTGATTTGTCTTGTAATCTTACAAACCAGTTTGATTGTTGAGTTGATAATTGAGTTTTAAATGGATTGAATTGCTCTAAACTCTCCATCTTAATGGTTACAACATGAAATTATTAGTATTATCAATGTAACTACTTACTACTTTTGTACGCTAAGCTTTGGAGCAATCAGAGAACATATTCTTCGAGCTGAACTACACAGAACTCGTCTCTTTGTTATTATCCGCGAGAGAAACCTGCCGCTTTGTATCATTGCTCTCATAGAAATTCACAATGGCATTATCATTATCATAAGCCTCTTTGCTGACAGAAACCAACTCAATTCAAGTCCACAAAGTCAAGGCAAGACAGGCCAATTCAGCAAAGAGCAATGTAATGCGTAGTCATTCACAAATGAAAAGCTACGTGTAACAGAGAATGAGAATTGTGCTGCTTTTCTGCCATACTGTGAGCCAAACGGAATTCTTCTCAGCGTAATTCAATTCATAGTTGGCCTGTGTGAGATGGAAACTAAACTGATATGATGTAATGTAATGTAATAATGCACTTATCTATAATATAAAATATCTTCTAGCCATACTAAAATATCACCATGTGTGTGTCGTATTTATTAGAAACGATTTTAGTAGAGGGAATATCTTTAGTACTGTATATCTTATTGCGTAACAAAACAACATCTTATAGACACATATTTATATACAGAACATATCTGCCGTTAATACTTATCTTGTGTTACTATCTACTCGGTATTATACACGTATCTTCTCAAATTGAGAAGGGAGTTTTGCTTTTTGGTGCTATCGTATGTCCGCACGGACCTATATCATGTATTGATGTTTTTGCTCCTTTCTTTGTGATATTATGATGACTTGGGTTCACTGCTATTGTGTATTGCTTTGCTGTTCCTGTCCTGTTAGTGGCACGATCTCTATTCATGTCGGCTTCATGAAAAGCTACATATATCTCGCAACTCAAGTAAAGTTAGAGGGATAGGAAACCAACAAGGCGAGCAAGAAATTCTCCTTATAGTAAATATACAGTATACAAAAAGAGTCCTCCGGCTGACAATATTCAGCAATGAAAAAGTGATATATAGGAATAGGACACTCTGTGTAAGCATTGTACTTTCTTTTAAAGCCTAAAAGCGGGTTCTATACAGATATATATTCGTATATACACCAACAATATTATTATTATGGTCTGGCTTAGTAAACTTTAGCTCCCAGTCTCAATTTTCACTGTTGAATGGAAAGAGAGAGATGAAAGTCGTCAAATCTTAACTGACGAGTGACGACTGAGTGAACTCTACTAGAAAAGTGAGTGCCTATGTGGATACTGGATACCAAATACTACAAGTCACTTCTGAAATTCACTACAAACAGATACGACAGAACATAACATAAAATTGTGCATGCTAGTTTATAACCTATGACTGGTTTGTATGTAGTATGAAGGGTAGATCTGGTTTGCATTGAGGGATAGATGGCAACTTGCAAGTTAACCCACGTGGAGGTATCTCTGGTCTTTAGAGAGGTGTAGTATTTACGTATTTTATGTATACATCATTTTGTTATGTATGTAAGGTACTACTACGTTTGCAAACGAAAACTTTGGTTTCTTTAGGTAAAGGTTATGAATTGAAGTCTACTCGCTGATTTACTTCGTGGAGCTTTAGTTCATATCGCAGACAGGAGTAATATTACTTTTGACAAAAGCTTAAATGTAAATCCTTAAGATGACTGTTTGTTATCCTCGGGGGAAAGTCAAAATAGTGAAAACGAGTGACATATCATGAAGTTTTAAGGAATGTGAGAGCGCATAAGAATACTCGTTTTCTTTTTCAATCATTTTTTCCTTTTGAATGGATACTTTAGTGCGTACTCGTACCTAGCACAGATACAACAATTCATATCCATACTTTTGTGTTTTTCAACTTATTTGTATACAATATACAAACCAGAAGCCTTGGATTGGTACATTTCCTCCTAATGGGGACATTAATTCACATAGTACACTACCACCAATACAACCTGACCGCGCGGCTTTCCTTGCCAATGTATAAAAAGTAACATCAAGCAGTCCTGCGGGACCTCACGAGGTATTTTTAGCCTCAGACATAATTATTAGCAAAATAATCGTTTTTGATACAATTGGAAGTTTTTAAACGGAAGAAACGATTTTCCTACAATTGGGTTTATATATTAGATGTATATATTGGGTGTATATATATGTATGTGGTGCAAACCAAAAGAAACCGTTTTGATACAATTGGGTGTATTTCAACCGAAAGAAACGATTCTCCTAATAATGATGACATATAATCCAATTTTTTCCCTTTTGTGACCCTACGCGCTAGAAATCTAAGTTTACGCATACTTACCAAGGCAAGTATACATATCCTCCCCCTCTAACAAACGATACTAGAAAGATATTATGATTAACTATCGTATAACAATAACAAACCTATTCCAATTTATTATACAATTGATTTAACAATTATTGAATAAATAAATAAAAAGGCGAAGCAAATGGGGAGAAATTCATTTCAAACAATAATAATTTTATTGTACAAAAAAGCAGCTTAGGTAGCTTGGTGTAAATGTATTTAGTAGTTAATTAGAGTGAAATGTTTGGCCTTAGTTTCTCTTCCTATTGTATAATAGAAACATACACAGCAGAGTTCATTGAACAAGAAAAACCTAAATAACCGCAATTTAAGCGATGAATAGAAAACAAAACGCTGCATGCAATCAACCTGACGGAGATGTTTTTGGAAGAAATAAGGTTAAAGTTGAGATGAAGGTGGAAACTAAGTACATGTAGGTTGCTGTATGTTTTTACAAGCAACAAAAGCCTTAATTAAGACTCTTGCTTGGTCTTAACTTGACCTAAAAACGTGTATAAATATGCTATAAGCTACTGCCTACATACAAATGGAGGAAATAAAGATATTCAAAGCAAAGACCTCTATTAGGCCCGTGATGAATGGAACAATTCTGAGAACTGGTTGCTATTTGGATTTACTAATTGAGTGCGTAATGTGTGTGGTTAGTAGCATAACTTCAAGACACACCAAAGAAATACAATAAGAGGGTTGAAACTTCAAGACTAAAATAATTGCTTTGAATTTAACACGACGGTTTTATTAGTTATCTACTTGGAGCAGTGAAACGAGCTTTATATTTATACTCTCTGAGAACCTCTTCACTCGTACGAACTGCTGTGTGTTGGGCAAGTATATAGACTGTCATAGCAAAGCAGGAAGAATAATGAGGGCCTTTAGTTTAGTAGTTAGTGAAGTTCATACAACTACAACCCCACGTATCTCCGCAATATTAGTAGTTGTGCCACGAGCACTAGTTCAGTGTGAATAATAGAATTCCTTTTATTGCCTTTGCTTTTGCACTTTCTTCTTGCTCTCCTGTATTGCTTTGTGCATTAAGGAAAACTCCAAGATGCCCTTACTATTTCAGTGGAGCACATAGCTCTAGAACAACACTAACACGTATGTATTATTCAATTCCCTTTGATTGCTATGCTATAGTAAGTAAGCACCATGCTATATGCACTGGGATTTTGCACTATGGTCTGTGTTTACCATTTTACTAGACAAGTGAAAATTACATATACCTACTACTACTATAGCTGCATAGAGTTAGTTCCGTTGTTGTACTACGTTTAAAATACTGAGCTATAAAATATTTATGTACTATAAATAAAATCACGAAACGCTCATGGCTTTTAAAGATGTCATTTTCAATGGGGAAGCGAAAGCTTGGAAGTAGTACAAACACACTTGGATGGTTTAGTGAAACAGTAGTGAAACGAAGGACGAAATTAATGCTGTGGGAGTTGTATACTTCCTTTGATACAAACTACATGACGCCTTGGATTCATATAATTTAGATTTACAAAGGAGAGGATGGTCCAATTCATTACGTGGACTGTGAACAATGTACTGTTGTTACTTCTCCTGGAACTGTTTTGTTGGAAAGAAAGGAACTCCTACTCCGCAAGCAGGAAAAGTGACATTACTGTGACATAAGTCTATTATGTAACTCTTAAAGATACATAGGTAATAGCAAGACAAGGTTGAAAACGACACCATATTATTTTAGCAGGGCAGGATGTTGGCGAGACTACTTTCTAAGTTTTCTCTCTTAAAAGCTGCAGCACCCATGCCAAAGTCAGACAAGCGAAGAAATATGCAGAAGACGTAATATTTAGTAGTGAGAGAACAAGGAGAGGAAGACAGAACAAATGTAGTGCAATGCAGGATGAAATCAAATACCAAACTAACAATACGTCGTGCTCGCCGTCGTCGTATGTTGCCGTGTGAGTGAGTGGCTGAAAGAAGAAATAAAGTGTAATGAAATGAGAAGAGATGAATTGGGCCGGCAAACGAGGAGCAAAATAGAGTTGGAATTTAGGAAATTCCTTCGTTTCCTATATATCACCTAGAGAAAGCGAAGAAACTGAAGGATTGTGCTATGCACGTGCTTCCGTGTCCAAATTCAGATACAAAGTCGGTTTCCTTCCACGTTTGTTCAGTTTTGTTGTGTCCTCAAGATAAAATAGGAGGCTGTCGCTCGCTCACTCGTTGATCTTGCAGAACAGAAGACCTTAGCACTACTGATGCTCCAACAGCTATCCATTTTAAATACAAAAGAAGCCGAATTGTAAATATCTTTGTGTAAAGCATAGCATATGGATGGAACACAGGGCAGAGGAGGAATTGGAAAAGGATGGTCTCATGCTAGGTATTATTTGCTTGAACGCATGGGAAAGCAATCGTCTCCTTCCTGCTCTCTTCTCCATATTATCTGCATCTTTTTCCTAAGTAATAGATAGTGGATATACAGCCGGAGTAGATTTACAAAAGGTGCTTGCTAAGTTTGCTTTTCTCAGAAATCGATCTGACTAAGGATAAATGGACGCACAGTAAAGTGAAGTAAAGTAAAGTACTAAAGTTTGAAAAAGTGGATAACCAGGAAACGAATGTAGTGTAATGTAATTCTTCGTAAGTAATGTAAGTAAGGATGTATCCAATGCAAAGTTAGTGGAAGAAAAGTGTTTTCAAAAGAATGGCTTTTCACTGGTAGGTTGTACGGTAGTAGTAACACACACGATTCGTAACGTACGTGAGTTAACGTGATACTCACGATGTCTACACATATGTAAAAATATCTATACAACTAAACAGAGACAGACGCTCTAAGCTCTACCATCACAGTTCAGTTAAAGTCTAGTTTTAAATCTGAAGACTTTGCATTATGTACTTTACTTACATTGCAACTATTTCCAATCGTAAGTAGTAGGTACGTATGGTATTCCACCAGACAGATACAAGTAGCCCAGTAGTAGTAGTAGCTTTACTCTTGTTACTACTCCGTGCGGTAGTCAAATTGCAGAAAAATTCACCAGACACAGACAGAGTTGAATCAGCTCTCCCTGTGAACTGATATGGACGTACAGTGAGACTTGCATGCTTACATTGCTAATAATATGAGAAAACTGGAAATAAGCCACCTACAGCAAAAGAGTACATACATACTACTGGAAGAAGAAGAGGAAGAAGAGAAGAGTGAACAAACTACAAGCACATCATTTCACCTACACTACAACAATACAGGACACAGAGAGACTACTACACACACTGTTCTGCTCTGAAAAACGGAAAGCAAAAAGAATCTAAATCTATTTGATATAAAATGTATTGCATTGTGCTCTTTAGAGAATCTTTATATATTAAGGACGTGATGTGATGTTCGATGTCGGACGGATGTGCATGAATGTGTGCATGTAGTAAGTACGTAGCTTTTGCTTCACTTGAAAGCTATGAGCTGTGTATATAAGAAGAATGAAACGGCTAAACCGGAGCAACCAGAGAAAAGAGGAATAGCCTGTATGTGAAATACAGTAGTAGGAATACGATTACGCATTACTACTACAAAATTGCCAAATACTACTACTGAACATTCGTTCTAACGTTCATTTCTACATAACATACATATATTTATATATTACACATTGCACACAGATACTTCCTAGTTTAACTAAAAACTAACTTTCATCCGCCAAACGTATCAAGAGCACAGAGAAAGTACACTACAAGCAAAGCAAAGGCAACCAGACATCGTTCTCGTATAACAAGAGTCGCTTTCCATGTCTATATATTATACTAGATACTACCTACAGATTATACACGTACTTATATTCAAGCTACACGTTACGTGTGCCACCATGCAATGTACTTACTACAGATATTTGAGTAAATATGTGATATTATACTCTCATCTTGCTTGCTCTCCATCTCTCTACGTGTTACACGGCTATACCTTATGAAAAGCAACTCTCTGGTAGATTTAGAACGTTCAGAAGAAGTTGAGAGCAGAGCTTGTGTAGTATACGTAACTACTACATACATTCAAAACTCACGAGTTCAATTCGCATCAGCATTACCACAGGAGGAAAGTGGACTAGTAGCTACTTGTAAGTTGTAAGTAACATTTTCTCCACATAGCTCTTTCGCAAACGAAATAATGCGAATGGAATATAACGGCATAAGTCATCCCATGCTCCGGTGGCTTTCTCTACTGTGCTCTTGTCTGATGTACCTACTACCTTCTTGTCACGGCTGATAATATGCCTATATAAAATAGGCTGGGAGTCCTTTCGGTCTCTTCACCGTTTAGCGGTTCGCTCGACAAGAAAAGGCAAGACAAGACAGATAGAATCCGGAAACCAAAAGGAAAAAGAAAGCAGCCGCTATATTCACTTTTTCTTTTTCACAATCATCTTAGTGTGTTATACAGTAAGACTGCTTTTAGATCCGCTCTCTCTCTCTCTCTCAAGTAGTATCTGTAGTTGGTTTAAAATTGGAGATTCTCGATGAACGAAATTTGACTCTTTGTCGAGGAGGACGTATTATGTCCGTACGTACACAATAAAATATTGCACACGATCCGTATTTTTCCACAGAATGATGTGACAGTGTACAGAAGGAGTAATAGCAGTTGAGCAGTAGCAGAATGTCATGAATCTACTATTTAATCCCATCCACATTCCACATATCACTATCATATCCAAATAAGTGAAACGGTGAGTTGAACGGAATGCTTTCTCTGCGACGAGGACACGAGACGACTTATTATGAGCAGCAGTTTCCCAAAGACTCTCTCTCACACACACGGACTAAAGCCACTCTGTGTGCCTTACCACATGCACATCAGAGAGACACATAATACACACATAGTACAACATACACACAGAAGTCAGACTGAGAGAGAGAGAGAGAGGGATGCCTATGCCGAATCAAGCCAAAGTGAAGTAAAGGAATTGTGATGTGATTGTGTGAGTCTCTCTACTTGTGCTGCTGCTACTGAAAAGTGGAAAGTACGACTGCTGGTGGTGGTGGATGGTGCATGTTGGAGGAACGTCGTAGCTGCTGCTCTGTGGTGATGATGGTGACTGGTGCAAAGAAGAATAGTTGTGTTCAGTTGAAGCTTCTTCGGAAGCTACGCTGCGTCTATTTACTAAAACTACTACTACCCGTTTCATTCTACTCCACTCAAAAGTCGAGTCTATTCTCAAGTTGGTTGTGTGTGGTGGTGTGCTATTCGAACTTGTTTCGACTTCCTTCGTATGGTTTGTTGCTTTGCTTTCTCTTGGCTTCTGCATTGTTTGTCACCACTGGAAATCTTGACACGTTTTGTGTGCAAAACTAATACTTGGATTTCCCTTCTACGAAAACCAAGCCAAATACAATAATCCAGTAGTATCTAAAGTATCTACCTATATACCCGGGAGTTGTACATTTCCAGTCAGATAGGAGGCCAGAGCGGAACGTACACTTTACTACACAAGTATCTGTAAACAAAATGATAGTAAGAGTATTTGTAGCTCTAACTAGTACATACTACTTAACTATACTTACTACCAGTACGGACTAATGTACAGATACTGTGTACAGATACAGACACACATTCATATCTGTACTACATATACTGTATATACATACTAATACTCTTACAATTAGTATATAGTTTACTATATATGGTTCAACAAAGTGTCTGGAGTCTTTTAGTCGTCGGCAAAAACCGTATTGAGTATTCTTTGTGAAAGCTAAACGTGAAATGAACTAAGCGAGTCGCGCTCCAAAGTTTTGTCAACAAAATCCAAACTCGTATCAACAATAATAACAAAATTGAGAGAGGGTGCTCTGCTTTTGACTCGAACATTTTACTTTAGTCGCTTGTTGTACACTCTCGAGGTGTTCTCATCTGAAACGAATCTCATTCTTCAGCTACATACAAAGATATAAAATAAACTGCGTATCTGTAAATCGAATTTTCGAGGAAAAAGTGAAGTATCTGTGTTTTGCAGAAAAAATTATTTCCGTACTTGCACGAGCACTCACTCAAGTACTTAAAAGTTTAAGTCAACATGAATTAACATACAGACATTCCATTTAGGTACGTTTCTTCCTTTTGAACTTATTAATGGTGTGTGTGATTGTATATATGGGAAAACAATATTGTATTTGTGCGTGTGTGTTTGTGAATGTGAAGATCATAAAGCCGTTAAGTGCCACGAATACCAGTAGTGGTTGTTAAGAAACAGTTTGTAAGTATGTGAGTATGATGGTGGATTGTTGTGTTTGCAAAAGTTTACTATGAGTATATGGGATCGTTGAACGCGTGCAAACGATTAACTTGTGTGGCAAGTCAAGTTACTTACTACAATACACTGACAATGAGTACTTTGACTTGTTGCCTGCGTAAATCTGTCAGAAGTCTAAGAAATCTGTGAGTTTCCTTGAAGATTGGAGCAGAACAAGCTATTTTTCAACTGAAGTGTCCATCGTATAATGTGTGGCCGTGGTTTGGCAAGGGAGAAGTTCTTATAGCAATGTTAAATTATAAATTGTGTTTATCTTACGCACTTTGGCATTGCTATTGCTAGTAGAACTAGTAGAAGCACATCTATAGGAAATAAAATGACCGAAGAAACATACTGGCACTTCAATGCGGTATCTGAACTCCTGGCTATCTGTTGCTGCCATGAGCATCAGCAGAGTCAACATGATAAATGTCTTGCAAGAGCAAATGTTGGCACTAACTGCCGTGGTGGCTGTAACAATATTCATATTCTTGACTCTCATTCTCATCACTCATTCATGAGAAAGTGCAAAAAATTCTATACCTTCTTCTTCCTGTTCCACACGTACATTTCAACTCGTTCCAACGTTTCCACTAAATGGTTCGCGTCCCTCACTTCAATAGCAAAAGATACATTAGCATCTTCATGCAGAAGTAAAAGCAAAAGTTGAAAAAACTATTAATACAAAAATACAGTTGCGTGTGTTGCTCGTTGTATTACAATACATTATTGAGATTTGCATTTTTCCTCGCAGCAGCAGCGTGTTTTAATGTTGTTTTATTATTTCCATATGTGAGAGACGAGAGAGTAGAAGCAAAAGCAACTCTGCAGCTTGAAAGTCTAAAACTAAAACCAAACCACATGGCTCTGACTCTCCGACCCACCACTTTTCTTCTCAAGAAAGCATTTCTTCTGTGATATGATAATGTCTTTATTTTTAAACAAACAGACACGAGAGATGGGTAAAAGCCTAAGTAAATCTCGTCTGGGTTAGTATAGCACTACATATGGAATGAAAACATCTTTATATTAAAAATATGGGAATTCTATGAAATGAACTAACTGACTGGACGTATGATGTGTCTTCTACTAATCAGATCTGTGTCACGTCAAATGAACAGAACTTTAGGTGTGGTTTTCATAGTTTAAAGCTTCACATGAACATTTCAGTTTGCTAACATTCCTTCATAAGCTGTCAGTCTAACAATCGGCTTCCTTCCAGTCATTGCTAGTTACAATATAGCAGTAGTAAGTTGTAAAATCTACCACCAACCATCCACCCAGCCATCATGTTATTATTCTAATGCAACACATTAGACATTAAAATCTTATTCTCTCGCATTACATTGAGGCATGTGCTGCTGAATGAATATACCGAGTCCCTTTGCTGCTCGATCTGCTCTAATAATATTAGTTACGTTCTATACAGACCACGACACAGTCTATCACACCCTACAAATTAATATGAGACGAATCACCCACCTATTGTTGGAAAAGTGGTAATAAATTCTACATTTTGTCAACGTGAAAGCTTCCCACTACCATACCATTGATTACTATCTCAATTAAATTCCTTTCATTGTACCTAGCTACACAGGAAAACACAGGTTGTATATCCATACCACTACTGTCTGTGTAAAGTTCACTTTCTGCAAAGTGTCTGCCGTCCTCATGTGAGTATGTCACAGTTAAAATTATTTCATCTCGTATAAAATAGTTCTGCTACTACAACCGGCTACATTATTAGCAAGCACATGCTTCAATTTCCGTCCGTCATAGATCCACACAGTAGAGAATGCACCTACACAATTTTACTGCCACTCCAGCTTGAGTTTCACGAACTTCCTATGTGTCTAATAATAATTCACTAGATTCTCACAACCAACCGTAGGATTTAATTGTGCTGGGCTACTCGAAATATACCATTAAGGCATCTCCATTCAATTTAATCCAGTTACTTTCCATCTCTTTTCTCATGTATGACAAATTGGAGTACGTATCTGATTTCCCACCGTTTTAGTGTCATTTATAATCTGAGCGTGTTCCCAGTGGGATTCTAATTGACGAGAATTATGATCGACTATGAGACAGTTCCAGTTGTGACATTGAACAATACATTATATATCCCACTGTTCCAATAACACACGCTATCATATCACCTAACTAAGTAACACGTACATAACTTTTACATATCGCCTACACCATTCTGCGACGACCTGTACATATCCGGACAACCCACACACTTCACTCACACACGACATATTTGTAGCTCTCGCTCGAGTAGACAAAAGTGAATTGAATACAATTATGATAATCAAAGCAGAGCTCTCATACCAAATTTTGTTACTTAAACCACCTAAGCAAAATGTTTAAAGTTGTCACTGTGACCGTGCCATGTGACTAAAATGTTCCCTATCAACTTGCTACGTTTACAGTGAATCTCTCATGCTACATAATATCCCTATATTATGTAAATTACTATCGCAGAGTCAAGTGTGAATTTGTTTTGTGTGTCCGTGTGCTACGACTCTTGTATTGGATTCCGAACCGAGTGAGAGGAGCATATGTGAATGAAACTTTACAAGAATATAAATTGCCTATGTCATATATACAAATACGTATATACTCATAGTATATATACGTTATACTCACATAAAGCCCGTATAGTAATGTTCACAAACACTATACGTTGTTTGCATCCTTTTGTGCTGTGACATTATAAGTAAAGGAACCATACTTACAGAGCTAGGTACTTTACACTGTATGAATAAATGAAGTAAAAGGCAACTCGTAATAAGCGAGCACAGTGTCAACTCAAGAGAGTACTGTATAATCTGAAAAGTAACTGACACTATACAGAGTGGAACGATGCATAATATATGACTTGCCTAGTCGGAATTGTAAGGCACGGTGTGTAGTGTATTCTGCTGTTGTATTGTAGTGTAGTTGACCTGCTGACCGAATTCAGCATTTTAAAGTGAGACACGAGACAGTTTTATGGGCTTCCTTGACATGACAACTTAACTCAGGGTCCAGTTGACTTGATCTTTTCTATTGTGTGTGTCTGTGTACCCGTCCTCAAGTTCTGTTCATATTTCCAAACCTTTTTGTCTCTCACTCATCCTTATACATGCAAGCTGAGCATTGAGACTCACTCTTTCAACCTTATGGTATAAAAACAAGACAAGGAAACAACCCGTTCTTTCATATGCCTGCTGATAATAATATTATTACCCATCCGTACCAACTAACATGTTATGCCAAGCCCAGTTCTAACTTAGACTTGACTGCTGACATGAGAACATATTCTGTGGATGTATTCTTCTGTGTATAACCATGGTCTTTACATTTCTAAAAAAATACTTGGGTGTGATTTGAATGCGATAAGCTCTCAAGTGTAAAAAATGTTCTTCCGATCACACCTTGCTTCAGAATGTGTAATATACAGATAGCAAGGCATTTCAACAGTCCACTCTACCCTGTGTAATAAAAGGATACACCGAAATATTCAATTGAAAGTAAAGCAAGTAAACTTATTAACTGTACAATTTCGTGAACATTTTAAATGCATTATGGCTGATTGATCATTAGGAAGAATTATGTAGGTATAATCATGTTAAGTAAGTAATGCAGACGGAACCATTTTCCCCTAGATCAATATGTCCTACAGTTTAGTGTCCTATAAGGTATGTCATTTTGGGAATTCCCACTAAATCTTAATGATATTGAAGGGAAACCGAGAACTGAATTAATATCAGAAACTACATACCAAACATACCCCTAGTACATAGTAAGTACTGTCATTCTGTAAATACTTAGGTATACTATACAGACCTCCATTATGGGAATTCCACTCTGCATGCAGTAATGCAGTCTAATGAATTGGACATTCAGTTATATGGAAAATCTTCAATAAGAAATTGAGTACCTATATAAGAATTTTTGCATAAATGCATCTCTTTTTTATAGGGAGCTATTAGTAGGATTCCCATTACTTGCTAACTAATCAGTTACTGCGTTCCCATTATCAAGAATAATATTTTCAGCAATCTTATAGTATACTCTGCAGCAATTTAATAACCATAAGTGAAGCAAAGTGGAAGATGAGAGAAAGCGAATACCTAGTCAGTAATCCTATCAGCAGCAGTTAAATTTTAATTTTAATATTCTTTTGTAAGAAAGCGTTATGGAATGCAGAGTGTGTATAGGGAAAGGGCAGATCAGAGTTATGGATGTCGTTATGTAAAATATATGCCTTTAAAAAATCTACGCATATTTTCTAGACTACTAGTGGTAAATATTGGTGCGTTTGTATTTGGAATAGTTGGACAGACGAAATATGCTCTCGTCGTTTGTGGACCGGAGAATCTTCTGAAGAGTAGGCGATGTGACTGTGCGGAAAACTAAGTATAAGAAAATCTAAGAAGGAGTCCCTTGTGCTTCAGAAAATCGTAATGTGATAGATAGACGTAGAAAATTGAAAATGCAACGGAGGTGCTGAAGGGATGCTGTTGATGTAAAAGAGGACTGGAGGAGCTAGTGATATTGAGATACTATAGGCGTAGTAATATTACTATAGATGGTTGGAAATAGTAGAATTGTGTTATATACGTAGGCGTATTCTTTGCAATAGTACTACTATTAGTGCTACTACAGTCAAGTTGAGTTGAGTGGATCTTTCAAGTTGTGGCCGAACGAAACGGAACATTTAGAAATGCTGAGCTAAGCTCTCATCCTCATCTCATACAACCACCAGCTATATTAGAGCTCGATTTTTCTCCGGTATATACAATGGGAAGCGTATCAACATATGATATACCTAAATACGTATATTAGATATAAACTTATATATTACTCGTGTAAGAGAATTCAGTTCCATCAGTCTCATTTCCTACTAAAGTAAAAGTGAGAGCATTTCCCAGCGAGAAAGATTCAATCGGGCGAATCAAATCAAAAAATACTTGACATTCTTCGTTTCATTCTTACTTAGCCTTTTCCTAATCTTTATGTCCTCCAAAAGCCTTGCATTACAATACACCACATTATGCATGTAAGTATGGAGATTTTCAGTTGACTCTGCTGTGTACGCCGAAAACCGTGTTTGAGAAAAAAACGCTCACAACTTGTATGCAAGAAGACAGACACAAATTTATATGAGCTGACTACACGAACATTCAAGAGGAAAGTAATCCAACGGAAATCCTAATTGAAACCTATTATGTATACATAATTCAGAGAGACTTATACATTTCTTTATTTTATTCTGCCTTCTTCCTGAACTTTTCATTGCAGAGCAACCGAGTACGTACACAATGTACATATTACACTTGCACAATGTCGGCCATGACTACTAATGCTAATACCATCAGCTGAAATTATATTACAGAGGTGACTTTTACATACACAACCCTTCAATCTGTAAACATGCCAAGGAAGCGTCCCACTACTACTACTACTACTTATTCTTATACTCGAAATAATATTGTACACTGTTCCCGGAGAATACAATACAAGAATAATATCATCATCTGCCTAACCCTAACCTAGTCTACGAAGTGTATGTCTCTACAGGGAAAACAAATAAGGACAATAGCAATATACATAAGCCAAACTCAGAATGAGATTCATTTTGAATGAAATCGTATTGAGAACATAAATTATACAAAGAGATACAACACAACAAGAAATTCTACTTTGACAAATTAGGAATGCAAATGCGTTCGAGTGGAGAAAAATAGTGTGACACACGTCAGATGTGTATGCAATGCAATACAAATACATGAGATCCTGTGTGTAAGTTCTACATACACTCGTACTTGTTATCTGTGTGTATCCCGCTTTCTCCTTGAGCTTGGAATAATGCTACATTGCAGACGAATGAATCTTGTCCCTGTGAATTTCTCTGGTGGAAATATACAAATATACAATAACCTGGTGGTAGTGTTGTGTGAGATATAAAAAACAGAGGAAGAAAACCCTAGGATAAAATAAATAATGCAAAATGGCTCTAGTGTGCTCGACACAGTCAAAATTTTGGACTGTCGTGTGTATCCTTGGAGTGAGTCTTGCACTTTTGCTAGTGATTGGCATAGCCCTTGGTTGGTTTGAGACAATTGGCTCGTTTCGTCCACAAGAGGAATACTCTGAGGATGAAAACTCTGCAAAAAGCAGTGTAACGTCACTTGGAGGAGTGGGAGTTGGTGTTGGAGCTGGAGCCGGCTATTTTTCCAACATAAATGGAAATGGAAGTCGAAATGGAAATCGGAGCACGCACTACGCGAGCCACAACCAGAACCAGTCCAACAAATCCTTCAACAAGGCATGAACGTGAAAGTTATTCTCTCTCAATGTCTTTATGTCTCTGAGACACTTTTGGAGAAATTGCTTTTATGGATGCTGATGTGATGTAAAATACGACTGCTTATGTTACTCGTTGCGTGAGATCCTTCCCGTTCGCACGTTTCGGCCCTTGCCCTACCCCACCCTTCATACCTCCTCTCACTTACAGAATAAAAATACTCTTTTTTAACTATATAATTCTATATCTGTCTTGTAGAATACCAGAAGTAGGCATTCTTTCTTAGCTCCTACTTTACAACTTGGCTTTTTTCCCTTTTATTTATTAGAGAATAATACCGTAAGAAAAGTTAAGTGCTTACCTGCCCAAGTGCTTAAGGAACTATCAAATAAACCACTGCACACTCTCTTCATATAGTAATCGTAATAATAATAATAGAAAGTCTCCCTCTCTCTCTCTCTCTTCAGACGAACCAAAGACCAAATGCAAAGAACTCATAAGTTTGTATTATGTACCATAATGCTTCCATGTTTCCCCACGCAGTCATGATAATAACAGTAGTAATAATTATTATCTCTGTAGAGTTTAGGAAACTGGAAACTATCATTATCTTTACATTTCCGCGAACCAGTAGCTACACATTATTATGGTATTATATTGCGTACGTTCCCTGAGTTTTTCCCTCTGTTCGCTTTCTATGTACATATATAATATATACAGAGACATTAGTAAGTGTACTATACAATTACAAAGGTGCTGCTATAATATTAGTTCCTAAAGCTTTATATTAAACTACATGTTGTACGCATACATTCGTTTCGTGCAGTCATCTTGCACACTTGTAGTAATACTTTTGATATGTCTTTCCCTATCCTCATTTACGCTACTTTATACAATCTTTCAAAATTAATGGGTTGAGTTGCCTGGATATCAGGGAAGATGATAGCTCTCTCTCTCTCTCTCTCTGTCTCTCCTATGCACTGCTTTGTACGCACCAATTGTGCAATTCATGGAGACAGTCCAAAATAATTATTTCGGCAATTCAGGGCTGCAGAAATTCTTTAGAAGGGCATTCATTGCGAGACTTGTGTCAAATTATTATTATTATTATTAAATTCTGAGTAGAATTCATTAGAATTACAACACGTTGCTGTTGAGTTCTAAGTTTAATCATGGAGACCTTGAGATTTCGTGCTGTTTCCTTTGTAGTGCACTTATGCTACAGAGAATCCAGCCGTGTTTTACGTGTAGTAATTCTAATGACTATTTGACTTTCTGTGTACATAGAAACTTATTACACTCGTTTGTTGTTCGGAGACCTGAACAGATACAGCGATACCCTGAATTTCACTTGCATGCTAATAAACAAGTTAGACAACGCCGATAGGCAGTAGTTAACAGTTATGCTACAGAATTGTTTTGTTCTCTCGCAATTTAATTGTAAAATTGTAATATATACGAAGATCATGCACACTGTGGTATTCCCTGACTGGTTTCTATCTGCAGTTGATATAAGTCCAAGTGTTGCCTGCACTCGTGAATCACACACACGCACAGTAACAGAATGTTCTGCACTGAGCCTTAATCTGTATTATGTCTCATTATGACGTGTAATGGAATGGAATCAAATTGTTCGTCGTTTCTCTACGTACTTAGTTTCAACTTTGATTGCCTACCGATGATAGCAGTAGGTACGTGTAATGTTTCATCAAATTCTAAGGGTGGTCGCAGAGATAATGTAGCACCTACTTAAACACATTAAAATTTTTGGCATACGCACTACACCACTGTTAATTAGCATTTACGTATAGAAATCGTCAACTAGATCAGTTTCATTAGCTTCCTGCTAATAATTACACTTAAACAATTACGTTCCTTTTATACGGCACGACATGAACATACCCATCCCAACTCGCAGGCAATGCGAATGGACTTTTATTGCAATTTATATTTCAATATGTGTAGACAGATATGAACATTCGTATATAATATGAAATGTTCGTACAGTATAGTAGGTTAGGGATATTAGTACTTTGCTGTTTTATTCTGACAATGAATTAGTTAATGCGAACATGTATAAAAAGTTTAATGTGTGAATTACCCTGATTTGATCATGCTGTTCATTTATTTTGGCGGATTAAATTATGATGTACAATATGTGGCAGGTGTATTACAATGTGTTTATAGACAGCTGCCTTTTTTCAAATAATTTTATGACCTTACCAATGTGAATGATGAAAATGTTGTCTGTCATAAAATGATTGAATTTCTATGGGATTACTGATAAAGATAGCACACTAAAATATAAAGTGTGCTATCACGGTGTGTTATGTTTGGTATTTGAGAAATACGTCGACTGGGTTGTGTTAGCCTATAATTGTGATTGACATTTGGATATACGCACAGTAATGTTACGTATAGAATTGATACAGGAATGCGAGTCTTAAAATATTAGACCGTAATTCTTTCTGACAGCAGTAAAGCGGTTATCCAGAAGATTTCATCTGGATAACATTTTTATATGCTTGCAAATTGCCGAGTAAATTCCTGTTTAGTTATAGACACATTCTGACTTTATCAAGAAAAATATTTATTGCCTTGTCATCTTATCACTTCTGTCTGCATTGTTGGTGGTCATAACCTACTCTGGAGGCTCACACCCCCGATTTTATTATAATATGAAGGAAAAGCGTATCATTAAGATTAACTTATTGCATCTCTCACAATTACTTATCTCATTGCGAGTGTGATGTAGTGTAATTGTCTCATTTTGTATAAATCTAGAGCTTTGAATTGTCGAAATTGTTTTAACCGCATGACTGTTGATTTTGTTACGCCCACAAGAACATCTACTCGGTGAAATGCCTGAAAATGATATATACATATGTATGAGTTTAAAGTGTAAAGGTAGTAAATTACAGACTACACAAGAGAAACCCCGACGTAAAATTTGTTTCAAATTTGTCTAGAAGGGATGAAATGACAGCTTCTTGTGTTTGAATTCGTGTCAAAATGTTTTTACATCAACAAAAAAATATTGTTTGATTTAGAACATAATAGAAATGCCAAACCGGATTTTCAGACAGTTTCTGGGGCTAAAAGGCACTGAGCTACTCATATTGTTCCTTCTTCTTCGAAGTTATGAAGTTTTCCGGCCAAACTGATGTGGTTCATGAATTTGTCTATCTATGCATAATTCATGTGTAAAATGCAAATTATTTTGCGGCCCTAGTGCCATAAATTGAGTAAGAAGATAACCGCCTTAACTTTGTTCTTAACTCACTTACCCTGAAAGCTAAAGCTGTGCATTAGCTAATAATATTAAGATTCAGCAATTCTGATGTTGGTTGTCTTGTTTGATATAGTGCACTTTGTATTTACTGAGCACGTTCACATACAATTGCCTCTACCACAGATAGACGAACAAGTATGCAAGTTTAAAGGTTTATGTTTCACTTACTTACGAGTCAGAGACAATAATATATCAGTATCTCACTTTAGGGGCATCATCGTATGAATACACACAATGGGTTGTGACTTGCTGTCGGAGAATTCATGGAAAATCATAAAAGCTTATCTGTCTGTTGTGTATAGTAAGGTAAAGCGTGTCAAGTCGAGCCAAATAAACCTCAGAGAAAGACGGTGGTGTGCATGAGTCAACTTCCATCAAGTTTCTACTCAAACCAAGCCAACTTACTTAGCCAAGCATGTGTAGCTACAATAAATATGATACCAACTTCATGAATGAAAACTTCGTTTAGTGGCATCATCGTAAATCGTCATGCTGCCTATCTGGGATGGTAAGTCTATTGTGGCTTTGCAGTTTGCTAGTTGAGTACTGTGTCACACTCAGCGGCAAACTAAAAGAAATCTCTGTGTAGTGTGTCTGCCTACATTTTTCCAGAATATAAGAAATGTCTAAGCAATGTACTTAACAATGTTGCTTTAGATGTAATATCTTATCATAATATTGTCTGACTACGTACAATACGGTGTAGTTCATCTATGTAGGTATACTTCACAGTCTTATTGTACTGTACAAGAATGTAAACGACCACTCTAATATAATAAGTACAGATATGCACTACAGAACATGCAGTATGTTTATACAACATGATGATATTATATTTGTGTAGTCATTCTACTGTATTCATGCAAATGATGCTCAAATGTCCCTTCTTACAGTAAGACGTTCGTCTTATTCTATTGTGTTTCTTGTTTACCTATAAACTACCTTTGCCATTCTACTTTTTCAATATTGAATGAGATTTCTCTATTATGGTTCTCTGTCACGTTGTATTTTTTCTGTGGCTGTATATTTACATGCAGTCTGAGATTTGATGTTGCTGAATGAGTGTGGAGTATGGCATGAAAGAGATAGATGAATATATTGGAGATTGTACTTGTTGAAATTGTAGTGAGTTATTTTGTACATATTTGAGTTTGACGATGATGATGTTGTAGGTTGCCTACGGCTTGTCTAAGTCAAGTCTCAGTTGTTCTCTCATGGTATCTACATACTCTGTGTGTACAAAATATAGTCGAGCTTCTTTGGGTTGGGGGATTTGCCTTGATGTGATATGTAATCTAATGTAATGTAATGTGTCTGGTATTGAATGAGACAGACGGCATGGCTAGTTTGGCTATAGGGATTTTGTATGTACAGTAAATAGGGGTAGAGGTACAACAACAACATATACCACAGTAAAATAAAGGAGATAGATAGGTAGGTATAGATAGAATATTGTTAGCTTGTGTAGACTTGTATAGGATACGCTACAGCTACGTAATCTACACGTTCGCTTCTGTTCTGTATGCATTCTCTCACTCGTGGGTGTGTGGATGTTGTATATGTAGCAATTTAACCAATTCCCATTCTTTACTACCCTACAATAATGATGATGAGATTCTGAGCTGAATGTCTTGTATTAAAATACAAATGACGTAGCTTATGAAAAGAAGGAAGGTAGGTAAAGTACCAATGGAAAATCAAAGGTAGCTTTTAATGGCTTCTGTCAGATTTCTTGTCTGCTATAGAAAAAACTCTCGTTAATGAAGACTGTGAGCTAGGTAAATTCATGCTAATCTTTTCTGCAAAGATTGTCCAATTAGAGTAGATAATTACACTTACGAGTCTTACTTAGTACGTCCTTATTATGTTCAAGCTCAAAAATGTAACGAATGAATAGGTATCTAACTTACCAGGTTCATGACAAATCTTATTTTACAATTATCTCCAAGTGTTTGTTGTTTAACCTATAAGAAAATCAATTGGTTTAAATCTTAACAATGACATCCATAACTTGCGGCGGTATATAGAAATAGTTCCGACTTACATTTACATGTTTACAACTTTTAATACAATACATCATTTTAATAATTATTATTTACATTTATTATTGAGACAACAGTCTCAATCATAGGATATTAAATATTTATTAAACAATTTTATTATTAAAATTGACTGACAGAAGCAGAAGAAATGCTTTTACAATATCCGAGGCATATTAATCTATTCCCTGATTCAAATAGAGCATTTACGTTTGAAATTTTGAATTTATGTTCATTTTATTATGTATACCTACTTTGTACATAAGTTTACCGTGTCTTATTGGCATCAATTATATACCTATTGACGGTGTGCGGTGTTTTTATAAATAAAAGAATATTTTCTCTTATTCAACTTAAAACAGGTCACATCGGTAATTCCAGTGTCACTGATCACAAGAATTGAAGCCCTATTTATTGATGGATTCTATATAGCAAATGATGTAATAATAGAATAAAATTGTATCACATTTTTATTATTAATATTTTGGAGAGTGTGATACAAAATTCCGAAATCTCATCATAAATTATACCTTCCTATTTGTTGCTTGACACGAATTACCATCATCATCATTATGATCCCATCCCATACATATGCGTCATAATAGTAATAATAATGTAAAAGATCGCTCATATCAGACATCAAACACATCACTTCATTCCAACCGAGTCAGCACCTCACTTCTATTTATGTACGTGAGACGGCTTGGATTTTATTACATCACCCTTTAGCTCACATAAGTAGTAGAATGCATCACATGACAATACCTAGAACTACCAAACTCCATCCACACCACAAGAACACCCTAATAATATACATACGTGCATATAATATTATACAGAAACCTAATTCTATGGTAGACCCAAACCAAAAAGTAGAAACACTCTCTGCCTACAACAAGTCTACTGACACCATCACACCATACGTACCTCCACTCTCCACATTTACACACACAAACCCACCAAACTCCCAGAAAATGTAATACAGAGATATTGAGCGATGTGCAATGGGATGTAGTTTAAGTTGGTATGTTCACCTGCCTCATTCACATGAGATCAATCTCTATCAAACACTACTTATAACTACCACTAAAGGTTAACACATATACACGTAAGCAATGCATCCTACTTTCGTCTCAACAGATCATTACCTTCCTACAGGGTGTTCCATACAATTCCCTTTGTATACGTCCATTCTGGCAAATAATGGAGAATACAACAATTGTTTAGATCCTAATGAAAAAAGCTTATCCGGTAAAGTAAGGTATACACGCTTAGAGTAAATTTTTACTTCATGTCATAGGTGAAAGGGTTGAAACTATGAAATAATTTCCCATAAAGTCAAGTTTTGAAAATGTTTTTCTTCTCCCCGTATAAAAATGAATTTGAGATTCCAATCCTAGTAATATAAACTCTTTTCTTCCTACGCACTGTTTCCAGTTCCTAAGGATAGAAATCTTTATCCATCCCATTTTATCCATTCATTGTTTCCCGCAGTCTTAACTCCAGAGAGATCCTAATCCGAAATCTCATGTATGCACTTTATATCAGACTTGTATAAAAACTGCTTGTACTCGTTCAACTCTCACACTCACATACACCACAAGCATATTGGGGTTCTTGCTCATATTATGTATAGCAATACGTCTGTATGTGAGAGGATGTTATGTTAGTATACAATATTGTAGTATACATGGTACATTATGCTAAACTATTGGTTGGCTTAATGTAGGAATATTATTATAACACAAAGGACCTAAAAATCCTTTTTGGAATCCCATCCCTTGCGCTGTGTCATGAGACTTCTTACTAAACCATGATTTTTTTCTTCGCTTTAGAAGCCACAGTAAATAGAAGGTGCCTACAAATTTACATTACTGTATCTCTGAATCTATATATGTCTACTAGCCTACTTACTTATGTATCTAATGTATGTACTGACTGACTGAATATTTGGTACTCAGAAAGAAATATTTTACTGCCCTACCCTCTCTATCTCTAATATTTTACTTTTTACATTCATCATTGTTGCATCTTTTTGAGCTGGGATTCAAAAGAATAGCAAACATCTATAAAAGTAAACGTATGAGATTTTAAATACACTTAAATTGTGTTTGAAACCAGATTTGAAGAAAAATCATGCACATTGCATAATGTATACTGCTGGTACCAACTGGTAATGTAAAAATTCTCCATTTATTCGGAACGAAATACCGCTTCCGTTACTCACTACAACATTGGAATGAATATAAACAAACCCTATATTCTCCGTAATTCAATATATTTAAAAATAAGGCAAAGGTTTTCTTGTCCTAGGTTTTCTGTTATTTTATTTCCCAAATATCCCGACAATACAATGTGGTAATATAAAGCGTTTTTCTGGTTTGGTCTATGTAAGCTTTCCTCCTTATTATATACAGTTGTTCCTTTTCTGTTGTTCCATCATCTCTTCTGTGCTCATTGCGCTGACTAAACACCAAGCACCGTCGTCGTCAGCATCCCTTGTACTGTGTATAATACATATTACATAACATTTTCGTTTGCTATGCCTTCTTGCCTTTCCGACTGATTTACACTTACTTAAAATCTCATGTTCGTTTAAACACACCACCACCATAGGTACACTTCTCTCTACATTATATATATTACTACAGCTACACATACACATTTCACATCTGCTTATTACATTGCACGATTCAACTTCAACTTGCTCACTTACATTGAGGCTTAGCTATATTCCAGCTAATCTACAACAAACTTAACATTCAATGTTGAACCACTATCTGTACTCTGTACCTCTCTCATACACAAACACGTACAGAATAATGTATACTTTCATACTCACTCACAATGCACACCTAAATTATTATTCGTTTAAAGAGTCTGGTCCAGCCTGGCTCTTAGCTTGGCTTCACTTGTATTTGTATATACATTTTACTTGAACTCATCTAGTCTCCGATAATCCTAGTGCAGTGGAAACCACTCTTGAAGTAAGAGGAGGCAGCAATAAGTGAAATACTACGCAGAGTATCGATATCGTATGAAGTAGCCATGCACGTTGAATGTTTAACAGGTAGTCATGGTCGGAGTCGTAATGTATTAGTAAGCGTAAAGCATAGTGGATAGAGATAATACACGCCAGAGAGAGGCTGATAGTAGGGAAAGGGAAATGTATGTAGGTAGTTTCTGTGTCTGCTATGGATAAACGGTTGTTATGAACGTAAATCGTAAATAAAGGTAATACAGATATCAGTCAAGTAAGAATTGTGTGGAGAGCAACCGCGTTTCCTTTCACTCAACTCACATGTGAAGGCATAAACTATTTACCAAAACAAAGCTAGTCTAAACGCTATGTAGAATTGTGGTTGTTATTTTTTAATCTGACTCTGGTGGAGTGATCAGTGCCTTCTTTAACAACGAAGTACCAAATTAAGGGTCCTTCACTTGAATCATACTTTGAAAGAAATATATTCCGTTTTCTACGCACAATTCATGTCATTTCGTGTTGTGATTCCACTTTAGGATGGAAAGTTTTAGCTTTTCTGTGGTACTGCCGCGAAAAGTGGGAAAATGAAGTTAAGTGCTCTTCAAGACTCATCTGTCAAACAAGTTGACAATTATTACATCTGGCACAAGTTGTAGTCTATACAGCTTGTCTTGCATTTGTTCAATGTTGTTTGTACGATGTATGCCCGATACACATACATGGTTTATTACACACAGTGTATTATAAAACATAAATTCTGTATGTATAAAGTGATGATCATTATCAACGAAAAAGATCTGGTGGAGTGATTAATTGCTTTTTAGCCTACATCTATACTATATAAATGAGATTAAGAAAATATGTCTGTTTTTGTGTTCCAATACAACCCGCAAAGTGTTTGTGATTAAGTTATCAAGTTGATTTCAAAGATGTGTCTAAGTATAAAGTGCAGACATGCCCTATTGACATTTCATAGCGTGTGGCTAAGCGCAATTGGTTTCACAGTTTCACCCAACACTGCAATAGGTACTTTTACTTGTATGAGTTAATTTGCAATGTGCGCTGTGGCATGCGTTTGGCAGCGATACAGAGACAGTTGGCAGTAAAACTTCTTGGTTTACATTATCCGGCAATTTGTCTATTTTGTGGTGCCGTTACCCACATTAACTGTCTAGTTGTAAAAGTTTCTCAACGAGTTGTATGTAATTTTCAGTTAATTTCGCGGGTCATAAGGATTAGAGATGAGATGTATAGGTTTTGCATGGATATAGAGAAGTAAATGAAGCTCTGATGTGGAATCACTTATTAGCCAAGCAAACTCACACTGTTTAAGTTTGATGTAGCGATGTAATATATACTCACAATTAAGTGGTTTAAGTGGTGTCTTGCAATTTAAAGCATTTAGTATGTAAATGTCTTTCCACAAGTACAATGTCATGTGCAATTCTAGGTGTAGCCACTTCTGCTACATAGCTGATGAACGTAAACAATATTTACATATGCTAATTTGCAGCTTAGAGCATTCGTTTATATGTTTAGTGATGTGTTGCAAATTGATATAGCTCTGTGTGTGATGTAGCTAATTCAATGTAATCATTCACGTTGCTAGTATCAGTATAGGTGCATATATCTATATAGTATTCACATTTACTTAAGTACATGTTTTATTCATCAGGTCTCTGAGATATTTACCTGTGAGTATTAGTGTAACTAAGTAAGTGTATTATGTACGCATAATATATAACAACTGAAAAATACTTTCGGTTTATCATTGTATTGAGAATCTTGTTCATGTTAGTTCAGTTAGTTGAATGACCAAACACTTGTATGTGATGCACGCATAATATATAACAACTGAAAAATACTTTCAGTTTATCATTGTATTGAGAATCTTGTTCGTGTTAGTTCAGTTAGTTGAATGACCAAACACTTGTATGTGAAACAGAAAACAAAGCAAAATTCAAATAAGGTTTATTTAACTATTAACTACTAATCCAAAGGTTGTTGTTCTATTGCCACTCCATTATTGTGAATGAAAAGTGATACCAAACTAAGAGAGGACTTTACTATCTTATGGCATTCTTTCATTTAGAAAGAGTCCTCATATGGTCAAATTTTGATAGTTGCTAGTTTCTAAGAAGACTTTTGTGGTGCTACAGAAGGAAGGGAATAGTTATGTAGTGTGTGCAAGCCTAAAAAGTATAAATTACAGTCAGAATGAGCTTGAAAGGAACCGTCGTAATGTTTTCGTACAATGAACATGGATAGAGATACCTAGAAACATTGTTGCGAATCACCATCCCAAGATGTAGTATAAGAGTGATTAGAATTCATTTATTGCTAAAATATTGTAATTGAGGTTCATATGATAAATATATGATTAAAATAATGCTTTTATGCATATTGGGAGAGTTAAATAAGCACAATGTATCTAGTTATGTGCAATATGCCCAAGATGTATCTCATTCATAAATATTATGATACATAATGCATGATCTTCTTCGTAGGGAGTGACAGTATTATTGTTTATACGTGGGTGTCATTGTCGTTTATTTCTTTTATCGACTTGCGTATGTCTACCTTGTAGCTTTTGTACACACACACATAAGCCAATGTGTTTTGCAACATTTCAAGTCAAACTTGCTGCGTTCTGTGCAAATATTTTGTGTTTTATTGTGTTTAGTGTTTACAGTTGCCCTTCGTTCTCATGAGTTACTTTTCTAATATTTTTTTCGGAATTGTTTGAAGTAGAACGGAAAACATTCAGACGTGCAAGACAGAGCGAAAGCATCCATCATTAAAATTACATGTATTTATTAATGCTAAGTTCTTATACCTCCAGACTGTCTGTGTAAAATATTATGTCACAAGAAGCTGCACTCTCAGTCAGCTAATACAGACTAGACTATTTAAGTAAGTGGGTTTGAATTATTGACGGAAGACGCAATTTAAAGATGAGATCACTCACATTTTAAACACTGCGGAGATTTCAGGGTGTTTTGTGTTAATACATGTGTTTCCAAGCCAAAACAAGAAAAAGGTGTTTGCAGAAACGAAAGACGTGTTACTAGTGTATGTAAATTGTAAAGGAATGTTACAATGTAATATGTACAGAGATAATAGAATACTTCAACCTGTAGGTAGTAGTAGTGTGGTATGTTATAGTTATTAATGTCTACGGTCAGACTTTTTTAGTCGGCATTACCTAATCAGCTACAATTCCACACAATTCATGTGTTGTTTGCTGTGTCGTGGTCTGCAAACAAATTGTTCATTAACAATATGAGTTAATATTATTTTAACATTAAGCTTCTGATTCTTTCGTGTCTTTAATGCAGTGGCAGAGAGTCAGAATCTCGTGCTACCACAGAACTGCTTTCAAAACGAATGAAACTACTAAAATATTCAATTTAAGTCAAAGCAAAGAGAGCTAGCAATTTACACACAATAAATTCCTCACACACACTGTGCTAGCCAAATATTCCATATACATAAAGAATATAGAATCTCATTTGCAACAACCACCGAGTGAGTAGTCTCATGCTCACCAATGCTACAGCCAGTAACACAACGTAATGAAAAGTTAAGCAATGGAATAAAGTGTAAAGTAAAACTATAAACTGTACACTTGTAACCTTTCTGAACGTGAACTCATACGATGCATTAATATTTAGAGGAACGCATTCAAGAGCATGCATGTATGTAGCAAGTTTCTTCTTCAGTGTTCAATCTGACACGTTTATTGTTCAGTTGCTACACGTTTGTACACCAGTAGCATGTATTGTTTTACCAGACGTGTCTTAATCGATTAACGCAACATTTTTCTCATTGTCTTAACAAAACTGCAGTATGAACCAAGTGAAATGAATTAAATAATTTCTTTCTGCTGCTGGGTGTATTAAGCAACAAAGGCTTTGACAGTGAACATGGAAAGAATACATTCTTTGTGATTTGTTTCCAATTAATGGATTTGGAAATGGTAGTTGTACTAATAGTGGTACTCTTCAGTTCAAGTGTAACTTCGGTTTAGTTTTAAACAAGGATTTGTACATTACCAACTTAGAGTGAAAATTGGGTGAAATTATTCAAGATCAGATTTATCATGGGTTGGAATGTGAATCTACGTACGTTGTTTGGGATTTTATTATTAAAGGGTGCCATTCAAGAATTGAAGTTATACGGGATGCCCGGAGTTGCCGAAGTTCAGTGTGACGATTCCCTTTCGGTCTGTTTCAACCAACAGTTTTTTCTAATCTCATTACCATTTTCTCATTGTCTTTCCTTACTAACTCTAGCACTAATTAATTATTTCAGTTTCCTTTGTGAACAAAATATTTTTCACGGCACTCGTTCCCTTAACCATTTTTGTCATGATATTTACGTACTCCCTGCACTATACGTTTTAAGTTAGGTGTGAACTGCTTCAAAATGCACCTATTGTTGTTGGCTGATGTACAATAGACCCCTTATTTGTGTAATATTAATAAGAAAACCACCTTACTGAACTTACTTTAACAGGGTATATGTAAAATGTGAAAATTCTCGAAACATAATTCACTTATGTAAGAAAAATGACAATCTTCGACAATTAATGCATCATTCTCGTAAATGAAAAATAGGCATCACCACCAGGAATCGTCACTCACGTGCAATGTTTCTAGCCAACTTAAATAGGTATTGATCTTTCGTTCGTGCGTTGATCTTAAGTGTGCGAGTAACCTCTTTGATCACACGCATTTAATAGCATGCTCTAAGATTAGACAAATACATGGATGTTATTATAATTAGTCTATTTATCAGGAAATGTAATCTGTCTACGTGTTCTAAGTGTTCAACCTCATGAATACACATTTTACCATGCACGATCTCCTGCTTTTTCCATTCAAGTTTGTTACTTTCGCCTTATCAAGCCTGATCAGCACATCGAACGCATTAAGACAATATTTTATTACTGATGGGTGGATTGTAAGGCGGTAATAAGGCGGGTCGGGTAATTTAAGAAAAATACTTTCACAGTGTAGGCAAATTAACCTACAAACTTGTAACCATTTAGAAATACCCAGGAAATAATTTAAATACATTTTATAGGATAATTGTAGGTTAATTCTTGGTATACGTATGGTTGCACGTAATTTTAATTGTCATATGTTTATAGCTTATACTATATGCTTATAATATATACACAGTACTTAAGGTCTTTAATAGTTGTTGCAACCATCATCAACACACTTGATTGTTTCGAGATAATCTTTAGTGTTTAGAATTACTGACAACTCATAGTGTAATTACATACATATAAAGAGGAACGATCTTTAAGTTTCTAAAATTAAGCTTACTTTATTTGCCAAGGATATTTACTTAGTTTGAAATTAGGAAAAATTCACTTCAATTTTTGCTAGCAGCAGGAATTAAAATCTACAGAGCATTTGAGAATGTAAAGATACATGTCTTCCAAAATTGGAACCTTTAGTGTTTATCACCGTACATGATAGTAGCCCTTGTAAAGTTAATTCTGCATAACTGCGTCCTCTAATAAACACTATTTAGATAAAAATATGCAACATAATATTATACAGGACTTAATGAATAAAGCTTAACGAGCTACTTTTTGTACTACGAGCTGAATGGGCACTAATTTAAAGTTGAATGGACTTCCCTGTGCTCGTGTGTTGTGCTTTCATTCAGCATTGTATACACACAAAAAGTGGACTGCAGACCTGTCTGAGACGACTGGGAATTAATATGATAGAAATTATGTTTTGTTCATGAGCAATTATAAATATTCAAATTCAAAAATGACAGTGTAATTCAAACTTATAAATTATCTTCTTAAAATACATATTTTTCATTCATTAATATTTAGCAGTTAATGAAGTAAATGTAAAAATGCATAACTAGCAGAAACAAAAGTAGTTCTGTAGTTCTTTTCTACGATTTGTATGTAAAACAAGAGTAATATTAATTTATTTAACTGATACATACGCATTTCTACACAGAGTTGTATAGATTACATAAAAGAAGAATAAGTCAAGTGTTGACGGAATCAAAAGGAAGAGCGTAAGAGCAAAGCCAATAATTTAGTTATAGCTAGCAAGTACTTCTTGAGAGTTATATTCCATCAAAATATGCAAATATTAGTCATTCAATATATCAAAAGTGTCTAAAGAGAGTTTCCATTTATCTTCCTGTCCAACTTGAATAAATTGCAGAGTTGCAACACAAGGGATTTTAAAGACAACGAATCTAATCTAATCTTGAGTTTGCAAAATCAAACATTGAACATTGAACATTTTTCATTGCTTGCAATGTATCAACATAATAAATCTTCCCACAATATAAGTAAGTAGCCCCTTTCGACCTTAAAACTGAACATTAACATTGATAGCGCATAAAGTAAAAAATCCATTCAAATAAGCAGACAATTTAGCAATCTGCTGCACATTATTATTTGGCACGTGCAGTTTTAAATTTTAGATTAGATGAGTATTTTCAGAATAGACAGGTTCTGAATGGCAGGAACATTTTGTGTAATACCAAAATGTATACTAGAGGCTATATTCACTCAAGTCAGGTCAGACTATGTACATTACTTCTACATTCTGACTAGGTATCCTATGTTTTGTCTAGACTGTAAATCTACTTATTGTTAGTTTTTTCAATGTGTTCCCCTAAAAGGCTAACTAACTATCTGTATAAGAGATGAACTCTTACTCAGCTTGTTCAAGAAAAAATTCTATAAACATGTATAAGGATTTTCTCACATTGACAGGAGAGAGATACATTTGAAGTGTTGTTGAAATGCGTTTACTACTTACTATACCTATAGCTTCATTTATGACATAAAGGCAGAGTTAAACAAAAAGCTTCTTTACTAATGAAATTAATATTTAGGAATACCAAACGAACATGCCTGTTTCAAACATGTAAAAAATACATAATAAGTAATATTCTAACATTCATATAAACTGTTTTCCTGATTTCCTTTGTAATTAGTATTAGAATTTAGAAACACCTTTGTTTATTAGATTTAACGTTTTTTCTGCAGAGTTTTGGTTCGTCTGAAGGGTCCAGTGACTACGACGGTTTTTATACATATCCGGTTTGTATTTAATGTTTATTTTATCATTTTGTTTATATTTGGTATTATCCCGTTGCTTATAAACCTCTGCTGCGTCATCGGATACATAAATTCTCCATAATAAAGTTCTCAGTCTAAATAACTCTTTATAATAATGCTGCTACTGCTACAAAAAACGACAGAAGCAAAGCGTATCGTTTAACCGACTGATTTTGATTGGATTGTGTTTTTTTCAATTTTTCTCTTGCATGAAGTCTTATGATGATGAGGATGGAGATGAGAGTGAAATTGGGAGTGGTACAGGTGGGCTTCCGCCACCACCACCCCGGCCGCCGCCTTCTCCAACCGATACTACCGATCTGTTCAATTTGGCAGGATTAAAAGGAGAGAAAGGACAGAAGGTCAATCATAATCTTTACATATATAACTTCGTACTTTACAAATGCTATTCAAAATATACACAATCTTCTACCACTACATAGAAATTCCACATACCTGTCTTCACATACCTTCCTAATCTACTTCTCACGCAACTCCAGTATTTACTCTCGATACTACTAGTAAATCTCTATATTTCTTAAGTAAAAAGATATTAGTACAGTTATAGTAATTAGTTATCAAGTACCGTATAAAGTACCAAGGTAATTTTGGCATAGGGAAATTTAGAAGTATCTGTATACTCACTGTAGAAACGGGTAATGTGTAAGTGTAATATTACTACGTACGTAAAATGTAGGTAATAGTAAATTTCTCCCCATTTTAAGGCAATATGTAGGTAAAATATAGTTACAGGTAGTTATATCTACTATTACAGTAACTGCATGGCTAAACTCTCCATTAGGTGCCATTCTATAGAAAAGAGGCGAATTAATGTGCACCAATAAAGCGTGCACATATCTCTTAATTAATGTACAAGTTTGTAAGAGCATGTAGCACCTAAGTGTAGTGTATTAGTTAAGACAATGACCTTACACCTTTGTATATCATTAATGTGTGCTAACATAGTGACTTGATTGTTGCATGTGCGTTAAATTGCTTTATAGCTTCAAACTTGATTTACGACAAGGTGGTCCTTTCACAGTTGAGTGTATACAGTTGTCACGAGCTCACAATATGACATGTATACGCATAATTGTGAACCTGTACATTCATACGCTTTACAATGATGTTTGTAAGGTGTACCTCTGATATTATGTATTTATTAACACAGTAACATATTATAATGTCTTTGCCTTACATGTGCGTCTCTTATGGTACATAATATCTATTTTTCCATTCCTAAATCAATGGACTAATAGGTTCTTCGATTTCGTTTATTGGAATTTTTTGCTAAATGAAGCTTGAATTGGCACTAATTATTTTAATGGGGCTGTGCGAATTTGCTTGAACGAATGAAATATTATAAGTGAATTTAGTTCTAGTTGCTTGCTTTCACTAACCGTCTCTTGTCAATCAAAAAGCTTCACATTGCACGTGCCTTGACAGAGAGACCACAGCATTCAACAATTATGATTTAAAACTAACAAGCGCGTGAGGTGTAAGTGTAAGCATTGTTTTGGACAGGGTGAACCAGGAAACTCCATAAGAGGACCACCTGGGCCACCAGGATTCTCTATAGGAAGAATTCCTTCATCATCATTCCATGATTCCGGATCAAATTCTGGTGTAGAGGTATTTTCATGAAATTGATTCACATAAACTGTAATAATTGTAGGAATTAAGCCACGTAAGTGAAATTACATACTTGCATTTTGCTCATTTTATAATACACTCCTTAAGCTTTTCCGAAATCTTTCATTTGTGTAAAGTCAGAAATGCTCCATTCGAAACTAAAACGCGAAAAGAAGCTTTTGTGGATGTTCTCACTTTTTTGACTGCGAGAATAAGTTTTTTGCTTTGTCCAGCATTTCTTATACTTCAGGAACCTACTAATACCATACGCTTAAATGCTGTATAACACTATGTGAGTGTGAATAACGGTTTGTTTGTTAATGAGATCAAAATTTAACCCAACTTCAGATTTAGTAATGCTGAGAATAAAAGTGTGTAACACTGAAAGCAGACTTCTTGTATTACCTAAGGTATATCTTACGGTTACCTACCTCAGAGGCAGAACTGGTATATTTAGTTAATATAGATAATATACCTACGCTTATTTAAGTCACCGAAAAAGTGAGCTGAATGGTAGGTACAGTTATGCATCAAATTAAGAATAGAAATGATAGTCGCTGTATGCTGGATATATCAAGCTGTCGAATGAACCAGGCAACTGGTCTGTCTTGTTTTTTATCATGTCGTCCCATTAGTGATCTTGCTTCCAGTGTTATTTTAATATCATTCATTCGTGTGGTTGGTAATACATGCTCTTCATTCTCAAAGGTGTTACTTTTAACATAGATGTACACAAAGCACTGTGCAGGCACACAAGAAATTATTTTTCTTATACAGTACGATTCTATATTTAAATATTTAATAGTTAGGTATAGTAGGTAGGTAGTGTACATTAGGTACTAGGTATACGCATGATAAAAAGTATTTTTCAAACCTTGACAGCTATGATAGCTTAATGCATCTGGAAACTGTTAGTTCACTCTCAAATTGCAAATGAGAAGTAACATCTACTATGTTATGGTCACGTTTTGTATAGTAGTTTGAAATATGAAATATTTCAGGAGCACATTGAAGATAATGTTACTTACTTATATAGAAGTAGAGATGTGTTTATTGTAATGATAATGTAGGATGAAGAAGATTGGAGGGATAATAATGGAAATACATAATGGTACAGCAGTACAGTTTTTGCTGAAAGACAGTTAGTGTTCTTATACTATAAGGTTTCCTCTTATTTGATTCTAACTAAAATGTCAGGAATTTCTATTATGTTATGAACTTTTAAGCTTGCAGTTAGTCAATTTATGTTTATGTCTGCATGGAACAAGACGTTTAATGTTTGTTGCATTGTAATCACATAGAATGAACCATTCGACACTGGTGGTACTGCTAGCAGTGGTGTTTGCACTTGCAATTATACGGAAATACTACTCAAGCTGCCGGAGAGTCTAAGAGGTCTTCCTGGAGAAATCGGACCTGCGGGTCCAATTGTAAGACCCCAATTGTTTGGCTATAAATAAAGGGTTGCTGCTAAAACTGTAACACATTTACCAATGTAATTGTTTTAGGGTTTGCAAGGTCCTCAGGGAATTATGGGAATTCAGGGATTAACTGGAGAAAAGGGAGACAGGTGAATATAACGTTTGTTTTTGGTTACCAATTTGTAGTAGTTCAGGAAAAGCGCAGTAAAAAAATGCTAAATGAATTACTAATATACTATAGGGGAGATATTGGTGCACCCGGGCCAGAGGGAATACAAGGGAAGAAAGGTATGATGTTTCATTATCTGAATTCATTAGCTGTTACCTACGTCGAATTAAGAGCTAATTATTTATTCCCGTTATAATAAGGCGAACATGGAGTAATTGGACCTCCCGGTTTACCTGGATTGCCAGGACCACCAGGTCCTGCTGCTGGCCCTACTTTCCTCGGAATGGATGTAAGTTATTTATAAAAGAGTAGCAACTACATAGAGTCATGAATATAATATTATTGGTTCATGTAAACATTCATTTTAACCAAATGCAGCCGGATTGGAGACCACGAAATTTACTAAAGGTTTTGTCTAACTATCTTGCAATGCATGCTGGAGTAGTATGGTATTCTGGGAAGTGTTCTTAAGACTTCTATTTATTTACAGGAACAAATGGGAAGTGGTACAATGATGGCTAGACCAGGGCTACCTGGTCCAAAAGGAGACAAAGGAGAGACCGGCCTAATTGGAGGAAAAGTTAGTTAAGGAAATGTTATTGCTATACTTAACAGTGAATGTTTTCGTCGAGCAATGTTGACTTTACATATTCATTTTGTAGGGCGAAAGAGGCTTTACTGGAGAAAAGGGAGAACGAGGTCAGAAAGGACTACACGGTGATAAAGGTAAAATCTTCACTCAGCTACGTCACAATTTTAACCAAACCACTGCTACTCTTTGCATTCAGTATGAATACATAAGTAGCACAATTTAGTATTATGTCAATGATTGTGATAATTACAGGTGAACGAGGTCATTCGGGTCCAAAAGGTGACACAGGGATGAGAGGTAGGATTTTTCGGAGAAAGTTACAACTTCGTAGTTTGTGTGCTGCCTGCCAGTGGTAGCTTTTGCTTCATATGTACTTATAATTTTTTTATCGTAGGTCCGGGTGGTTTAGATGGTCTTATTGGACCTCCTGGTGAAAAGGGAAATTCCGGTTCTCCTGGCCCACCAGGTAAATATTATAAGACAATATGAATCCATTCATATACTGTGTTAATACTTAATTGTGCAATTTGCATTTCTTAGGACCAATCTCAACAGGCCTAGCAACCAATTTAGACATGCTTAATTCGGTGGATGTGACAATGCTGAAAGGCGACATCGGTCCAATGGGTCCTCCGGTATACAGATTTCATAAAGTATATTTATGGTAATTCTAAAATGCATAGATATTAATTAATTTACATCTGTTGAATTGTAGGGAGAAAGAGGATTGACTGGTCTTCCTGGACAGAAGGGTTCGTAGTCTTTAAATATCAAAGTATTGCTTATGTAAAATTCTGGCTATACGAATTGTATATGTAAGTTATTGACAAATTTTATAGGTGAACCTGGTGCGGTGGTGCCTCTTGATGGCAGTGCAAAAATCGTGAAGGTATGCGTTTTATTACCAATGTGAAAGTTTCAAATTAGCTTCAAATTTTTAAATGCAATTATGGTGGTAATATGCTAGGGTGAGAAAGGCCAGAGAGGAAAGAGAGGAAAACCAGGACCTCCAGGTCCAGCGGGAGAAATAGGAATCCCCGGATGGCCGGTAAGCTAATTTTTGTTAGAATTTTCGGTTATATCGAAGGGCTGTTCCGGCTGTTGTTACAATATTTTAGTGTAGTGTACCTACTCTAATAGTCCATTTACTATACAAAAACTCTGAAATAAACATGCCTGTTGATTTAATGTGTGCTGCTTATGTAGTTAACAAACGGGGTAATTATTTACAATTAAACTTACTATGAGTATTATAAAGTGGAAGAATGTGAAAATTAAATGTATTTGAATTTATATGAATCGCAATATTAGGGACGAGCTGGGCCACCAGGAATTTCCGTGCAGGGACCTAAAGGGGAAAAAGGTGAGACAGTTAAAACTTAAGCGAAACATACCTATACTATACCTAAGCCTAAGAGACATGTCCCATTTGCCCCGGTAATTTCTTTAATACACTATGCCATTTACTTCATCTACTTAATGCAACATTTTTCAGGCGAACCTGCTGTATTACCAGATAACTTTTTCAACTACGAAGTATCCGGATTACGAACTCCAGGTCCTCCAGGTAATTATATTAACAGTGACATTTCGTGATACAGTTACTCTTATTTCTGCATTTTTATTTCTAATAGGTCCTCCTGGTCCACCCGGACCTCCTGGACCACCGGGGCTTCCAGGGTCTCCTGGATCAGACTCGAAGAATTATGTGCAAGGTCAGAAAGGTAAATTAGTAAAGTATATTATTATATTACGAGTTATAAAATGATTGTAATGGCAGTTGTATCACAGATGATATACAAATATTACACTGCTATTTTGTTTGTATTCTAGGAGAGCCAGGTTTACCGGGATTGTCAATTGTAGGCGAACAAGGGGAAATCGGTCCTATAGGTAAAATCATGAATTTTTAACAGCTAAACATTCATATTGAACCTAACTCTTAATTCTAATATCCATGTATTTAATTTCGTTTCAGGTCCGGCAGGAAGTCCAGGTAAAAGTTGTTTCATATTTTGAAAAATTAATCTTTTTATAAAAGTGTTTAAGTTCAACTTAACATGGTTTATGCAGTACCTCTATCTAACCTATCTTTGATAATTTGCTTGAAGCATTATGGCATTAAATATTTTTCTGTGCACGCTGCATTTGAAGCAAAAGGAGGAATTTTAGGTCTCAGAGCTCGGCTCAGAGAAAGTAGTAGTTTTAGTTCTAACACTGATAATTTCTATCAGCGCAGCTATAGCGGTACTTTTTTGTGCTCTATAATACTGCTTATTATAAAATACGTTTTCGAAATGAAATTAATTCCCTCTTACTTTAATCAGGACCTCCTGGATCTGCAGGGCCTACAGGTGAAGCGTCAAAAGTTTCTCATGGTGCGGTAGTGTTTTTAACAAAAGTCGCTATGTTGAAAGTGAGAAACTATTTACCTATCGTGTTTTTGACACTGACATGGGCAAAATCTTTGAAACTTTATAAGTAATTTGTTAATGCTTTCTATATATAGATGTCGGAATATAGTCCAGTTGGAACGATTGCATACATCAAAGACGAAGAGCTTTTATATGCAAGAGTCATGGAAGGATGGAAGCCCATTTTGGTAAGATTATGAATTATTTACGAAGTATTGGGACAAAGTTTAAGTTGTAAAGTATTTGAAATTGTACACCTATATATATACATGCAATATGGGATAGGTATGTCAAATAGAAATTTTGTTTATAGATGGGAGAAATAATTCGAGCCCCACCTGCGATGACCCAAACTGATTTTACAACCGAGTCACCAATTGTGAGACCTCCATTCGAAGCTTCAAGTTTGATTAACAAAGTTGATGGACCTGGCGTAAGTATTTTATTTGTGATTCTGAATTCATTACTTCATTTATACCGAGATACACTTTGTGATAAAAAATCTTCATGTAATTGATGAATTATTATATTCATGCAATATCTAAGAAGGATTTGACACAAGTAAGTCAAGATGTGGTTTTATTAACCTAATAAGTTACAAATTGTAAAACAAATCTCGTCAATATATTCCTTTTAGCTGAGGATTGCTGCATTAAATGAGCCATTAAGCGGAGATATGCATGGTGTTCGAGGAGCTGATTATAATTGTTATCGCCAAGCAAGAAATGCAAATCTCCAGGGTACATTCCGAGCTTTTCTAACTTCCTGGGTTCAAAATCTGGACTCCATTGTCAAATACACGGATCGAAACTTGCCTGTTCTGAATACGAAAGGAGATCTTCTTTTTAATTCGTGGTCGGAAATATTTCAAGGAAATGGAAAATTCGTCACACGACCACCGCAAATTTATTCATTCAATGGCAGAAACGTAATCCAGGAATTTCATTGGTACGTATCGAATTTACAATCATTTTCTCCCATTATTACACAAATTCTGTTTTGTCATCATTTATTTGTGCATACCTAAACCTATCGGTCCATGTTATGGTACGCAAAGTACGCATTAATAATCTGTAATGTGTTTAAATTACTTTTAGGCCACAGAAATTGGTTTGGCATGGTGCAGATCAATTTGGCGTACGAGCAAGACAAAGTGAGTCGTGCGAAGCTTGGCACTCCGACAAGCAAACAAATGTGGGTCTGGGTTCGGATTTACTCAAGGGTCAGCTAATGGGCCAAGAAAAAGTTTCGTGCAATCACAAGTTGGTAATTCTATGTATAGAAATTGCTAGTCAGCAGCATTACCGTCGTAGACGTCGCAATGCCCCATCATCTTCCACGGATTCTACCTATTCCAACAAATTACTCAATCTAACGTATGACGAATATACTCAATTTTTAGATGACTATGATCAGGCAAATAGCAATTCCGATTCCAATGATAAATCCACCACTACTGAATAATTCCATCAACAAATGAACTGAAGTTACTAGACACTGTGAGTGATTACATAACTGGAATAATCTTGGACAAAATTCACTAGTAGATAAAAGTAATTAAGAAACTTAATCTCCACCAGTGAATTTACTATCTACAAATCTTGACAAAAACTTTGTTATTTTCATGCGAGAAATTGGACGCTAATGGTTTGAAATGTTTTTCAGAAATCGATTAGATGATAGGTACATGCATTATTGTACTGTACGAACAAAGGACGATACTAATTCTATTAGTCGTATACTATACTTAATAATGAAACATGAATGGATCGGTTCGTACATAAGTAACTTTAAGAAACAATTGTTATTTATAAGGAATGTGCATTTGCTAAAGTTTTGTACACATTCTGTAAAAACGAGTAGTTATTTAGGAAGGTTGGCCATAAGCAGTCAAAACTGTTGTGAATGATGGACTTACATGAGCTGATGAACAGATATATGTACATACTACATACCTAAGCACTATACCATACCTACAATTAATTTGTTAATAACTGCATGCAATTATGTGTATGTATAATGTACATTGGTTTAGTACCAAGACTTTGTATAACTGACTGGTGTCTCTTTATGTGTGTGAGTGAATACAAATTAATGGAATCTCTATGAATAATTTTATTTCACATGTGTTATGTTATACGATATACCAAGTGAACGGATAAAAGTATAATGTACTATGATCGTTAAACGGTTACTAGAAAAAACTGTCGTTTCCAAATCGATACTTGATATAAGTTATAAGTGAATATGACGATACATCGAATTATACTTCCAATTTTAATATCAGTCGTATTTAAAATGTCCCCTTTAATGTAGGAAAATTTAAATGGGTTAATGTCTTCATTAATTTTTACTTACTTCAGACTAAAGTGTACAAACTTCGTGGTACACTTTTCGTTTTCACTATGTATACCATGAGAATAAAATAAGAATCTCAGTCACACCCATCCATCATTAAATTTGTGTTGCGGAGATACTAGGATATAGTTATTATTGGTAAATACACTATAAATAAACAATGGTCATAAATAAATGGTGAAAATTGTGGATGATCTATGTATGTCTTCAAATACCAATACGTAACCTTTCCATTCAGTTACTTAGTAAGTTCAGGTTCAACATTTTACCTCTTTGAAGAATGTTGGCGTGTAGAATCACATGTTATAAATGGTATTATGAATTGCAAAGTATTAAATGAATAGCTTTACTGTATGGAAGTAATTAAAAGATTAAATATATTCCATTCGCATCATGTTTACTTTTGTACGTAAACTGTAAGTGTTCGTAAAGGCATTTATATATATTATTATAATACTATTATGTCTTGTATGTAATTAATTTATACTCATTCTGCTTAAAATGATTTCACAATTTATATTCAGATAAGTAAGTAGATGCTACTAAAATAATGTCCATTGTGAGTTAATGTATGTGTGTAGTGTGTAGGTACTATAGAAGTAGCTGTAGCATTACAATACAAGTTTAAATACAAATAAAATTAAGTCGGTATTGCCTGTATCTGTATTACATGTTAATTTAAACCTGGTCTTGCTGTTATAACCCACCTACACCAAACTGTGTACATATATGAATACAAATAGTAAGTAGATAGATGTATAAAGGCTGTGTACTGTAAGATTATACGGAAATGGTACTTTACTGGTACCATATTGTTAGTGTGGTTATCAGTTGTAAGTTTTATATAGAATGCCCTTAGCAGCAACCCAAGTATAATTAAAAGCGTAACTGAGAGCTGTAATGAGATTAATTTACTGTCTATGATGCCAACTTCTCTATTGTATGTAACATGTCGTAAGCTTCAAGCTTTAATAGCTAAAAGTCTGTACTTCCAATAAAAATATTAATTTAAATTAACATCTTCATTACCAACGAAGCATTTCCAAATGAAATGAACCTCGTTAACCATTAGCACCCATAACAATACCATATCACTAATTGGATCATACTTTGACATATAAGCATGTATTCATATGTAAATTTTATTTATTTTT
>JABASD010001269.1:0-43806 GCA_019776165.1 Pogonognathellus flavescens | reverse complement strand
ATTCATATAATATAATCATAATACATATAACATATAACTGGTATAGTAATGGTTGGTGAGTGTGAGTCGTTGGTGACTGTTCATATTCCTTACAGGCTGTCTGTTTACTCCACTGCAGCTGAGGCTACACCGTTGAATTTAATGTTTCTTAAATTTTTCACCCACTATAAGAAATAAGTGCATCGAGATAAGAAAATCGTGATTTGTGTGAGGCTCCACGAGTCTAACACAATTTACTGAATTCTTTGCCTTAAATCAACTCAAAGTGCTAGACATTGAGGAGATTGCTTTACTTGAACTGAACCAGAATTGCAAATTCGCGATTTTCCTGTTTGTACAAACACCATCTCTACGTTCTTGTAACAAATGGAGTGGAAACAACTGATATAATAGAAAGTTTTTATACTGTAACACTTTCGGAATTGCAACAGCATTTCTATCCTCGGTTTCTTCCTCAATTTTTCTAAGTGAAAATTTCGGGAATCCCAAATAATGCAAGAAACTTTAATTTTCCTCTGCATATTATCTCTGTGTATTGTGAATGCATGTGGATGTGTGTAAAAACAAAAGTGTTGAGTGTAAATACTTTCCAATTGATTCCAATCGACAGCTTTCCACATTGCTCGATTTACATTTTGCAATGGCCTTTTGCCAATGCAAAGAAATGAAGCGGCTGCAGTAACCATTAAATGGATTCTGCAGTAGTGGAAGAAGGGAGGACCCATCAGTATAACCAAATGGCATTCTTCACTGCAAATATAAGTTATGATGAATCCTACATAGATTTGGTTGTATTTGGGAACAGTCAATGCGTTTTTTTATCTTCAAATGCTTTCTGCTAATTTTCAGATGAGTCGTTCCATTCATATCTTTCGGTTTAGTTTTTTCTTTCTTTTTCTGTGCTCTCTAAACCATTATCGCTATCTCTGACTTCAATTTTGAAGAAGTAAGCTTGTCTATAAGAGGACACAGACTGTGGTGGTAGCTGAGAATGGTGGACTGGAATGGAGGAGCAGAGTGAGTGGAGAGAGCGGTCTCTGACATGACTCTTGTGGAGTTGAAATTCCCATTGGAATAGTTTAGGCGAAAGAGTCAGTGAGTCACACGCAAAGAACCTTGAACCCAACAAATCTTGTACAAAGTAACAAATAGTAATGTACTATGGAACAAATGCTGTACATACAAACTGTATTATTATATCATTACTACCCAATATTATTAGCACGCACATAAAAATAGCTTTACCAAGTAAATAACATTCCACCTCATTCTCTCCAATTTTTAGAAGAAAAAATCCAACATAATTCCTCACTTCTACAATATTAAATTCAATTATTACCTTGGCAGAATAAAAGCAGGAGACATAAAATTGTTCAGACTGTATCTTGTTGCTCCTCACTCTCCTGCCTTATGTATGAAACCAGAATATTCCAGTTCAACCGACAATTCAGATTAGAATCACAAGTAGTTTCAACTCCCATCAGAGTTGCATACGCATAAAATAAACACCTACATTCAATTTGCGCTAAATTCACTCCACAGGTTCTTGGGTACAATTTGCAGCTGAAACATGAGACATACAAGGCCATTATTATTTACAACTAGTATAATTTTTATAGACGCTTTGAGCTTAAAAAAGCATGGAAATTGTTCGTTTAATCTCTCTTCAACCTTTGCCATTGTTACGATACGAATTATAGGATTATTTGTACCTATGATATACCAACCAATACATGAAAGCTTGTTCAAAGCTTGAATTCTCATGTAAGGAATGGTAAATATTGCTTATCTTGTCTAGCCTCCGTTTGTTTACCCAATATTAAAGACAAAATCTTTTGAACTTTACAAATAGTTCCACATAAAAGTATAGCTAGCGATTTATCCTATACATTTATGTAAATAAAAACTGTTCTATTAGATTTATACTGTCAAAGACCATGTAGATTGTAGGCCTGTAGACTAGTAAGTATAAGGGACTTGCACCTTCTGTTGTAGTCTTTTAGTTAGGTAGTGTAATTTCTCGAAGCAATAATATTTTATTACTTTGAAAGAAAATTATGTGCGAAAATCGCATTCATATTACATAATGTATTTAACATTTTGAATTTTGCAAGAGCAGTAGATTACTTTTTACGTACAACTGAATTTAAGTGTATTTTGGTGTTTCTAGTATTGCCTTGAGATAGGTAAGGTTAAAAGGGTAAATCTTACGTTAGTCAAAGTGAATGACAAAATTCCATTTTAAATGCAGCAGCACGTCCCACTCGTCATACGAATAATTTTGTAATCGAAATAAATGGTAAAAGTAACGATTGAAACATTGTTAAACATAAGTTAATGCCAGAACAGGTGAAACAAAGGTTAACAGTTTCTCTGACTTAAACTGGCATGAAACTTTAATCCAGCAAGTTCATTCATTATAAAAACATTGTGTGACATGTCCATCCATTGTTTCACATTTATTGAGACAACATCTGTCATCTATCAGCAGTAGAATATCCATCGGCTATATATTATTTTTTGATTGACTGAAATTGGGAGTATCTCTGATGACGTGGATGCAGATGCATAATGCATATACAAATTGTCACGTTATTTGCCTATCACTTTTAAATATACAATTGCCAACAGTCAAACACCTATGTCATTTTCCTATTCTTTATGCACAGACAGCATCAAAACGAGTTCATAATATTTTTCTGTGGGAGCAAAATGAATACTCCACTGCATTTATTAAAGTCATTTTCAGTAGACTTCAACTTTCCTTGACATTTAACAATGATAATGCCAAAGTTACTATTTATACAAGTACAAGTACTATACCCACATAAGTAGGAGTGAGTTGTATATGTAAACGTATAGTTTGCACATAATGCAATAGGGTTTGTTATGTATCTCAATAAATATTGATATTGCCATTAGCATGATTAATAGTGCAATACAAGTGCATGTAGGAAGAACCTGACAGTATAGAAAGTGCAGTGTGTTGCAAGATGAGCCATGGACGTATAAATATAAGGGCAAGGACAAAGGAGGTGTAAACTGAAATTTGATGACAGAATAATATGCACGGAAGGAGCAGAACGGATTGTAGACGACAATGGCTGTAACCGTAGGAGAGTGGAGGCTCTAGTGCATAGGCTGATGATGTCACGACACATCTATGCCATCTAATTGTACTTGAACTTGTTGGAAGCTACCGGAGTGATTTGCCAGTTCAGTTGTTTTCCATCTGTCTCATCATCATCATTACCATCAGCAACACACTAAGGCAGCGTGAACTGCTCGAATAAAAGAAGAGCAGTTTATTTTTACAGAGACACTCGATGTGAGTCAGTCAGACAAAGTTTGGGTCTGTTTGCAGCGTCAGTGGAGCGGAGGAAGGTAAAAGGTAGCTGACTGACACTAATAAAGTAAATGACTGACTGACTGCTAAAACAAAACTGCGATGAGACTTCTTATTACTTACTTCTATCGTCATATAGTTCAGTCTTCGTCCTTTTAGCGTTGGTACGACAAAAATAACTCATACCTCTACAGATCTTGTCTACCCGACTCGCAGGCTGCCACTCACACTCACGGCCATCGCTAAACGCAGCTTTAACCGACCCCGTTCGCATTACACGAACGCAACAGGCGGATGCTTGCAGTTTCTTCGTAGATTCTCTAATTCTCTATTTACTAACTCAACCTACTGCCAGTGTCAGGCAGGAAAGGACGGCAGCTGTAATAGAACTACAATTACAACCCACCCGGAGAATGTAGCAGATTTAATGTTGGTAGTACATATATAGTCACAAGAGATAAACATAGACAGCTATGCCTGTATCAAAATCTTGTGAGAGCATAAGACTGCGGTTGGATATTGTAGAGAAGGAGATGGTGCGCTTAAATAAGATATGGATACATTCTGTGTATTGCAGAGACTAACACAACCATTCAGTGTGTAGATATCTCCATGAAAAACAACACTTACCTATTAACTCAAAACCTGAAGCACGTTTGCAAAATCCTGGGTAACTTAAGTCGTATTTGTGCAGCTACAGTATAGGCTACTAGTGTGATGTGCATTTAGTATATCTCTCTGTCTGTATGTGTAACATTTGTGTTGTGTGTGGTGCTAGGCTGCTGAAAGTTATATTTGTGTGTGAGTGTGTTTGTACTTTGTGCTGTGAATATCTTTTGGGGTTTTGCAGCAGTAGGGAATAAATGACTGTGTGTGTTGAAGGTTAGGTTATGTTGTGTAGGACATGGGCGAACAGAATCATCATGCAACTTGAAAAGATTATTGCTGGCCCTGAACCTGACATGAACCATTAATAACTGTGACAGTTTATCATGGCGATTCACTCATAAAAAACGACCATTATTGATAGCATCATTTATCTCAACAATGTATCTTCCACTCTTTCAATCTTCCTTCTTAGGACTGAAACTACACTGCAAATACAAATTTATTTTTATGCACAAAGTCAGTCAAGCAGTGAAAAAACTGTGTAAATATTAATAAAAAACTATATGCCTGGGCTGTAGATATAGAAATGCAAATAAATGTTCTTTTTTATAATTTCTTTAATGGTTCCGAAGAATTTGCTCTTTTTCATAGTTGCCCTTATTTTTAAGGACTACTTACCTGAGTGGATTCTATGAAAACCGCTAAAAGTTACGTAGTAGAGAACGAACTTTTATTACGTTGCCCAAATCACAAATTGAAAAACAAGGAAATTAAAGACACTTCGACCTAGCTGCAGGATGTATCCGAAACGGGTGCACGTGTAGAAATGTTTTAGCTTTCAGTGCTGTTATACTGAATTGTAAGGTTTTATTAAAATTTAAGGTACATTGTACGGGAAGAATAGTTTTGTAAAACAATCACCAGCAACGAACTTTAAATGTCAGTTTAAAGGGCAATGGCATTCTGCTGGCATTGCATTGATGGGGCAGCTGTTGTGAAATATTCCTGGAAATTATAACGTGGCAGTTGTTAATGACATTCTTCGGGTGTCAGAGCGTGCCACTGTCAATGTGCCAATAATTTGGAGCTTCTTCCAGTAAAACCAACTAAAACTTTATTCAACAAACCCGGCATATGCGGCATGTCAATACGCACGAACTTTCATCAAACACAATTCGCTATAACGTCATAACTCCTCCGTCCTCCATTGTTTAAAGAGACAGTTAATAGGTCCCGAGTAAACATTTATTGTAAATTATTCCACTAAAACTTATCTGAATCATCAAACCCATAATTGATGCTGAAAAATAAAATTTTGAATCAAGTTCACATGCACTCATGAATATGCTTGCCAAATGCTTAAATATTCTTACGTTATATAGTTTAGACTGCGTAACTAACTATCTTCTTTAGCATTAGCTTTTTGGAAGACTACAATTCTCATTCATGCAACAATTCAAAAATCTTCATCCTCTCTTTGGTTTAGCTTTGTATAGGGAATTTGTTATATTTTTCAGCGTAAACGATTGAAAAGTAAAGCGGAATAGCTCATTTTAACATAAAGCGTCTTTGCTCCATTTGAATAGCTACTTGTGCAACAGAAAGACAATTTGTGAGTGAGCAATAAACTCATATAAAATTTACTTATTCTTCCTGTTCTAAATTTCCTTGATTGAAATGCGTATAAAATGAACGAATAGAGTTGTTCATTTGCGTGTGCTTAGGGAATAGTTGTTAGTTCTATATAGCTCGTAATCCAAACCTTTTGATATACATCGCAGTACAACTGAATCCCCTTATGCACCATACATTATACTTTATGTAGATTTCCTATAAGCACATAGCGAAAGCTGTGCAGTTTTCTGAATTGGTCATCTAGGAACACTTGAGTCTGCTCTTTGTTTAGTCTTCGCTTGTCGCTTCGTGTCTTCTGACGTTCCTTACAAAGCATTTTTGTGTTTTCATTTTTGCATTTGTGTTTGGAGTTAAATTTTCAGTAGCACACGAAGCGATCGGAGTGCATTGTATTTAACAAGTACACACATACTTGTATCCACACATGTAGTACAACGTGGGATTTATGTGTATAGAGTGACTGACATGAATATTATTGCCACACAACACGTACCTACGTAGATGTTACATGCAGAAGACAGTGTAATGCATTCAACTGTACTGGTTTAAGTCTTTCAGCAGGTTTGCCTTTTTCTAAATTGACTGTCTTAGAATATTTGCAACCACTGCGTCACTGTCAGTCCACATCAGTCTCCACAACAAACTCAATCAGTCCTCATCTATCCAAATTCATCACTCAATCTTATCTTCGACTTCTACAACTTCTTCTTATTCTTGTAACCAGCTGCAACGTTTTCTACGAATGCAACATTCAATTGCACTTATATAAATTCAGACTCTTCCAAGTTTAAATTAGTATACTTTATCTTAAGCTACACGCATATGCCTTATAAAAGGCATTATTATACAATACATTTGTTTTTTAACTATAACTACACATTAAGCACAAGTTGAGTTATCCAGAGATGGCTAGCGTACTCTCTGCGAGTGTTGTGTTCATCAAACCAACAAAATCTGTTAAAATCATTCCAGTGTAAGAAATGTGACTGTGACATTCTGTGCAAATGCTAACCTCGACTAATTTCATTTAAGGAGATGACTAATTGTTGATTGTTTTTGTTTGCAGGTGCGACCGAATGAGAGACTGTGAGAATTCGTGTGAGTTGGCCTTTTCCAACTTGAGGACAAGTCCCATATCCGGAAACAGCTTTGTTCTCAATGACATATGCGGCGAAGTTCAACCTGGACAAATCCTAGCCCTTATGGGACCCACAGGTGTGTGTCAATAACCTACATTCCTTCTTTGTTGTTTATCTCACGCTCTCACACGCTGCAACAAACAAAGAGCCGAGTCTGAGGCGTATTTTTAGTGTGGTGTGTTCGGAGAGTGCAGACGGCGGACGCAGACGATCTCACAGTTATTATTACTCTTAAGTGTGTTAGGGGAGAGAGAAAAGTCATAAAGTTGTTGTTGATCTTTTTGCATATGAAATATCATGATGTTGGCTGCTTTATTGCAGTTGCAGCTTACTACGAGACACACAAAGGGAGTCTTTGACTCTTTTCTCGGCAAGGTTAACACTAAGACACAAAGGCAAGTCTATTTCAAAAAAGCGAGACAAACAAAGATATTAAATCCAAATTTTACGATTTTCCAGCCGTAAAAGTCTTGAATGAATGTCATGCACATTATAGGTTCGGGTAAATATATGCAGCATGATGATGCAAGGCATAAGGAAAGGGCATACTCTGGGAAGCAGTTGCTAGTGCCAGTACCTAATGGCAAAATTCTTGATATATTTCGCACTAAAACTCTATTCCGTGTCTAGCTGTTCAGGAGGGATCAATTTAATGTTTAACTGAATTTAGGTTGGACTTAAATCACTTCGTCGCAGTCGTAATGTGAAAAGTGTAATGCCTATAAAAATGTCTGCAATTCGGAAACCTAGAGGAAATCCCGTTGTTACTGGCTGTTAAAATACCTTTTCTCCTCTACTCATGAGCTCTTAAAGCTAATTGTCATGTCGTACACTTACAAAATGAGCATCATTATCAGTAAATGTTAAATAGTCCATCAGGACATTAAAAACAGATAAACAGTTTACTGCATTTTAAAATTTTACCCTTAAATACCACATGCTTTTCTCAACAATAAAACTATTGAAAGCTTTTCAAGACTCTTGAGAAGTAGAAAACACGATTTGGCAAATCAGAATCGAGAAATTAACATGTAAAAGTTTTTTAAACGTTACTCTTTACATAAAATTGGTATTTTGTAATTGATTTGTTTATAAAGTCTGTTCTTGCAAGAAGTGTAGTGGAAAAGTGGAATCTGTTCGGATTTCTGAATTTTTGTTGTTTATTTGTTGTTAGAAGTTGATTTGATTGTCGAGGTCAGTATTTCTGAATCTGCATATGATTTGCGTAATGTTCTGCCGCTGGATTCATTAATTTTGTTCAGAACGACTACTTATTTACGAGCTAAGCCTTTTACGGTTATAAGGTTAAGTTTTACGAAGGTTTCAGTCCATTATAATGTCATCCACCCTCTGCATTTTTACATTCTCCGCTGCACATCAATCACAATCACAATGCCATGGCCAAACAGGAAGAGTGAATTCGTTAGAACATTACGTATACGGATTATAGTAATATTATGCGGATGATTTCATTACCATACGTCATGATCATGATCACAATTGTACAGCGTCTGCGACCACGCAGTTCTTTAAACACTCCTGAAACGAGTCGTAACAAAGAACTTTGGTACTTATAACTTTGGCTGATATAAACCAAGATATTTTTATTCTTTCTTCAAATACTTACACACGCACGTTTCCATCATGTACACACATTGTGCAAACTTAAACATTTTTATACAAATTTGTATACAAATTTTTATACACGGATTTCTCTGTTTTTGCCGTTCTTGTACATTTATAAGCACTGTATGAAAATATCAGTCATTGTGTGCAATTATTTACTTCTCCATGTTCGTGTATCTGTACTTGGACACTTGTTTCATTTTCCACTGTCCAAAAAAGTATCTCATTCGTGACTTGTTGTTTTATAAGACAAGAACGAGGTCATAAAAGTCGTACCGGTTCATATAAGAAAAGGTGGACGAAGAGATTAGACACAGATCATGTAGAGTGGAATTATAATCAATTATCTACAACGTGGCCTTTACAAGGTAAGAGAGCAGATAGTCAATGCGTGTCCTACGCTCGAAGAAATATTAAATTTTTATAGTAATTTAAGGGGAGAAGATTTAATCAGCCTTATGGACATTTGTATCCAGGAGGGAGAAAATATAGTGGGTTGTAAAGTTTCTTTGTTACGTACGCGTACGGTTGGTAAAAAAGGCGATGCTGTATGCATTTAGGTATGTCGTACAGTCGTAGCTCCATAATAACTCGATCTAATTCAACATAAACTATTATGGCACGATAAGTCAAGCTAATCGTTCTGCAGAGACGTGTGAAGAAATATTTCCCATTGTTCCACGTGCTAGTAAACTTAAATATTATTAGACATTTAATGACAAGAAGCTCAAGTGTTTTTCCAGTGCTTCATGTTTGCATCATCTTGCTTCGAATTAAAAATTTATAGGCTTATGGAAAAAATACGTCAAACTACACGAAATCGTTCGTATAAAACCCAAACTCGTGAGTTTGCACATAAAACTACTTCAATAGCAGAATCGTTAATTTATTACTCTGACACACTGCGTATTTCCAAAAAGAATTTATGGTCGCACTTAAGTTTTGGGTACGTTACTCGTAATCTTGGAATTGCTTATACAACCTATACGTATTAGTAACACAAATACGAAAATGATGAGAAAGGGAAAACTTTTCAAGTAAGGATAGATCATAAAGCAAGACACGTTTGAAAATGAAAATGGACAGGTGACATATTGACAATTAAGTTGTTCTAGTAAATTGTACCGAGCAATTTTTATTGAAGTTCTGACATGCAATGATGTAGGTTGGGATTTCTTGAATTGTTATGATGTTTTATAAAAAGACACGAGTAAGATGTGATATATTATTTCATGCAAAAACATACAGGCAATATGGACGTTTTGCATTGATGGCAGTGGTGATAGTTTCTATTAGATATTTGTAGGCAACTGCTTGCTTGTAGGGTGAATAATTATGGCTACTACAGTATATGCCATAATATAGGTGAATCAATTGTAAATTAAAATATGATTGTCATGAATTTGTATTTGTTTGCAGGATGTGGGAAGACAAGTTTGTTAAATGCATTGTCAGGCCGCCTTCGCCTCGAATCCGGAAATATTCGTTTGAATGGGGATACATTGTGCAAACGCCTTCGTCGAACTAAAATTGGTTATGTACTGCAACACGACGTTTTCTTTGCCGATCTCACACTCAAGCAAACTCTTACGGTAAGTTACCTTTATTTCTTCTGTCAAAATCAAAAGACTCAAATATTTTTAAGGTAGCCCTGAATGCAGGTGGTAGGTTGTTCAGAATGCATCGAGAGAAATTGAAAGGAAAATGTCAAAGTCAATTTCAAACGTGCGACCTTATTTGCATTAATGTAAATTCTGGAATGTAGCTTGCCAAAACATTTATTCAAATTCTTAACATTCAGCTTACAATTAGACTTCAAGTTGTAAAGATTACACTAAAAGCATACCACGGAGAAAATTATACAATTCATGAGACAAGGTGGACCACACCCTCGCCCATGCTTTATCTTTCTAGATTTACACAGGAGAAAATTCTGACTGAGTACATCATCACTTTAAGCTTCCATATAAGCATAAACATGAATCATCAGATATGGAAATAATGTACTTGTCTTATGCATTTACAGAACATTTATACATAAAGTTATAAACACATGCACACACTAAACAGGCATACATACAGATAACACAGAATCAATTACCAGTAAAAGCTTGTGGATAATATTTAGTCAAATCAATTCACATTTGCAGCAACTATTATCAGACTGAAAAAATATTAGAAACGAGAATTGGATAGTTTGTTCAGAAATTGGGCAGAGTGGATGCTGTAACAGAAAGAAACTTGATTCGCCAGCACTTACTCTAACGATGAGATCAATCCAGTCACTTTACTTCCTTTTATAAGAATGTGATCTCTTTGCATTTCATTTGCTCTGCAAAACGTATCTTACACAGGAATTACTATATAGACTTGAGATATACCTATACACACTATCTGCAAATTAATTATGCACAACGGATGTTGAACTATTATCATTTCTTTGTTGGTTGGGCGCAACAAAGTAAACATTACCTGACACAACACGCTGTTAATGTTGCTGCCAAACTAATAATATTATGAAAGTACATTCAACACTTGTAGTTATGCTGCTTGTAATATCACAATTAAATATTTGATATACCATAATATAGTGACTATTCTATAGAGCCTTAAAATTTGGAAAGGAAGGATATGCTTATGTCCTCACACGTGCACTCAAGTGATCTGCAGAGCAAACAAAAAATAATATGCACTCGTAAGCGATGCATCCAATTACCTAAAATTACGTGCAGCAACTTCTTTTGTTTGTGTACTTTGAAAAGTAGAGGAGACAACGATCAGAGAGCTCTCATCATCTCCTTGTCAAAAGTGTAGCAAATTGTGGTTAGTTGTAATCTGTATTCATGGCATGGTCTACAATCCACAATACAAGAAGCATGCAGGGCTACTGAGAGAACAGAAAATATTGCGGAAGTCTTTGCAGTGTTTGTGTAACGGAGTATCTTACACTCAATCTTATTAATTATGCTCGACTTGCTGTTGCCAGTTTCATGTAACATTTTGATCTCTGTGCGTGATACGCTAGCAACTCTTTTCAGTTAAAGGCATTCTCATTATTCATCTGAAGCTGCTTGGCTGTAAAAGTATTTCATGCATGTGTATAGTTGACTTCATGCATTTTATAATTAAGGATAGGCTAACGTAAAATCACGATTGTTAACCTACAACAATCTTCATCAATGCAGAATAATCGAACTGCGAGAAAATAAGCTTCGAAAGAATTTGTATTACATAAAGCACAGGCATGCAATACAAATATTAAAGCCAACTCGTTGAACTGTGTACGTGAGTGAGTAGAATAGGTGAAATGCATTTACTAAATGTAAAATGTCTGCATATGATTTTACATGGGAATCTAGAGATTGGCTTGTTCTGTTCCATTAGCAAGTTTTGTCACGTGAAGCAGAAGAAGAGATAAGAAGATTGAAGTGTCTAATTGGTTTGTTGAGTGAGATGAATGTAATGTTGACGTTCTTGTATGTTTTTGCTTTTGCAGTACACAGCGCTTCTTAGACTTCCCGACCGGAAATTCACAAGAGCAGAGAAGTTGGAGAAAGTCGAGGAAATTATTGACACTCTTGATTTGCGGCGTTGTCAAGATACAGGTACGTTCTGTCTATCACTTTCAGTTCTTTTCCAAATGCTCTCTTAGCTCTGCTTCCATGCTTCTTTTCAAATATGACACTGCTCCTGAAAATTCATTAAACATAATTCATGTTATTCTGTCCGTGCCAACTATAAAGGATGTTCATATTAGGCATATATACTACTTTCAATTTGTGTTATTGCTGGCGATGATGTAATTATTTAGTGCTTTAGTACACTTTAACTAACAGTATAAATATGCGATGAAAAATAAACATTTTCTTAGTAATTGTTAGGTACTTTCACTGGACAGACTGTTTATTCTAGAAGTCTCATATATTTAGCCACGGATTCTGACTGTGAACTACTTCTGGTTGTGCTTGTCATTTGGTTAAGTAAACAACTCTTACACAGTGTTAGTGCTACAGTTTAATTCATGCACAAACTTAAAATATTTATGAAGCACTCTCTATTTGGGTGTCAGAATTCTTGACACTTAAACTGATTGGTGTTTTATTTCTTAGGTATTGCTACTTTAAATTGGTTTACAGTCTTACAGATCAAAGGTCTTATTTATTGTCCATGGTGCATCATTGTTCTGCTACAGTGTATCTGTAGTTAAGGTACATATTCTGTTTAACAGATCGTGATAGAACGAACAGGTCATTTGTGTATGTAGAAACAATAATAAGTTATTGACCCAAGTAGTTTCATATGCACTCGTTTTTTGCTTACAAGAACACAAATTGCATGGATTGCATTATTATATTCAGTATTTCGAAAATAACTCAACTAAAGTCATCTTCAAGCAGGACATTCGCTTTATGGTTTAGGGTGTCGTTACAATTACCAGTTGGTTTTGTTAATATTACAGTGATTAGCCTAGATTTATTTGCTTATGGTAAACAAATTAAACGCACGTGCGGCATGTAGAAGGAATGGGAATTATAATTAGCAGTCATAAATTATAAGGCTGTCTTAGCTGGCAGTAATGCAGTACAGTACTTAAAAACAAAACCATTCCTCCAGTACAAATATAGAAATTCTCATTTATTCACAGTACTTATGTATTGTGTTACATTTCGAATTACTTGAATTGAATTCAATGGAAACTTGGCATAGGTAGCACAATTTGAATACGTTCGTGTCAAGCGAAGCGTAAACAAGTCTTTTGACCTAAATAAAACTGCCCAGTTCCAAAAAACAAAACATCAGCACTGACTTATTGGTTCATCGAGCGAGAGGTCAAACGACAATATTTAGTTTCATGACTGTGGTACACACACAGAATTACATTAAAATATGAGTCAGTTTGTTAACGTGATACAAAAAAGGAATATGGGAAATTACATGAAGGAAAAATCGTTTTTATGTAGGTTGTATGATATGTAGGTAACTACAGAAAGGTTAGGTACCAGATTCATGACTTTGTTTCATACATAAATAAGTTAGTTGAATTAGTTATGATTTTCACTATGTAAGTCCCTACTTTATGCTGCCTTGCTTTCAGTTTTAAATTTTGAATGTGCAAATGTTAATTCCAAAATTCCATGCTTCTGGCAATTTGCAATAAATGAATTAAATGAATATGACTTTTATAATGCTTATAGTTATCGGAGATGAAATGAAAAGAGGTCTTAGTGGAGGCGAGAAGAAAAGGCTGAGTATTGCGTGTGAACTCATAACTAATCCCTCCGTTTTGCTCATCGATGTAAGTACCTCGCTTAATTAGTTCATATTTATCTGCAGTTCAAGATTCGTCAAATGATTTCAACAGCAAGACACCAAATGGTTGTCAATATCAAAGAACATGACTTTTATTATTTTTTTAACGTTGTAAATGTTTGTTGTATTAACAGGAGCCGACTTCAGGTTTGGATTCGTGTACAGCCTCTCAACTCATGTTACTTCTTAAAGATTATGCACTGAAAGAGTCGAAAAGTGTTGTCGTAGCTGTCCATCAACCCTCTTCCAAAATATTCCATTTATTCGATAGACTACTACTGTTGGCTGATGGTCAGGTACGCTTAAACAGTTACAACATATTTTCATCTACAAACATGTCAATATCATTCGTCCATTCTTTCTTTTAAAATGAATCAGTCGCAGCACATTTTTACTTAAAGTCCACATTTTAATATTCTTCAGCTAATTATGGCAAATCAAAGTATGTATTTTTATGCCAAGGACAAGGTGCTGTGTAAACCATCATTTTGATGAACAGTAATTTGCAAAATGCAAAAAAATGTTTATTTGCTTACACGTGTTTCATTGTGTTATACAAAGTAATGGGGCAAAGTGTAATGATATTGACATACCTACTTATAAAGTTGCACGCTTTCTTGTGACGAATGTGTGTAAATTGTATGATACTGAATACTGAACGGGTTAATTAACTTTTGTGATGATTTTTTTTCGGTTGGACACGTGCAGACGGCTTATTTCGGTCAAGCATCCCACGTGATATCGCATTTCGCATCATTAGGACTTAATCAGCCAGCAAATTACAATCCAGCAGATTTTGTTTGTAAGTGTCTCACTCAACTCTCTTTACTCCTTCACTTACACACAATTCTTTTATTTACAGTTAATACTTCGTACGCATTATCCTCGATTTACTACAGTTCGTTTTGGTACGCATTCCCATTGTCATGCTTCACTTTCTCTACATTTATATCAGAACAGAAATGTGCGTGGTTCATTCACGCATTTCGCACTTACGCATAGGTTACAGTATTACACAGTTATTTCTAAGAAAGATTTCTACGCATTCGAATTGTATAGCAGCATTGTTTGAAAACAATTAGTTTCCAATGAGAACATTCTCTGGATTTCTAAACAGATATTTTCCCACGTATAAAGATTAATCCATATAAGTTTAAATGTATATATGCACTATATCCATGTAAGAAAAATAACTGTTTTAACACTGTCACAATTTGTAACACACTAAGCGTGACCAATTTACGCAGGTTGCAAAACGCATTTACGCATTTCTATTGTTCCATTCAGACTACCTAAAGCAGTAAAGCATCTGAGAAGAATTTACATTTTTATAAGTGAACGGGAACAATAAGAATAGTAATGCCCTCAGATTTCTAAATATTTTAATGAGAAGCTACTTATTTCTTCAGAGATGTATTTGACTTAATAGGACCAAAGTTTCGAAAGTCAGTGACAATAATACATCAGATGCATTCAGGTGGACCAGGCTACTAACATATATTCTGTATAGAAAAGTTAAACATGTAAATGGACTCGCAGAATGCACATACTATTATTTTTGGGGGTTCTTTCACAAGTTTGACAAGTAGTTTACACAATACTTGTTAAATAGGTTTGAAGTAGAGACTAGCACACGTGCGTTATTAAATATTTTCGTATTTGTATTTACGTAAGCACGAGTTTTATTTTTTCCTGTATCAACATTCTTATCGTGCTGAGCTAGGTGCAGTGGATGTAATTACTTGTATAATTTCGTACAATGAGCTTATATGCTGCAAGAAAAACAGTCGTAAAAATGTATATCACCATCATAAAGCGGTGTTACGAATTATTAATCTCAGTAGCAAGCAATAAAATAAATGTTGATATTTATAGCGCTGCAGCTAAATATAAAGAGAAGCTTAAGATGGCATACCAAAACGCATCAGTATAATTGACACATGTGCAAATAATTCAGTTGCTTTGTTAAGAATTAAATAGTAAATTGAAGCCTTTTTTCATTTTCAGTGGAACAGTTAAAAGTTGAAAGGCCGAGAATATTGTCTGGTTGGAGCAACCATGTGAATGCATTCCATTTGCAGATCACATCCGCAAAAAGCGATCTGAATGATTTCAATGAAAACGAAATTATCCGGAGATCAAGTGAATCTGTGGCAGCAACATGGCCCACCTCTTTTTTCACACAAGTCAGAGTATTGGCAGCTCGAAATTTCCGTGAAGCGCGACCCAGAATGCTTTCGAAACTCAATTGGCTCCAAACGATATGTTTAGCTATCATGTCGGGACTTGTCTGGCTTAAGGTAACCATTTTTCTCCTGTCGTTTATCCATTCACTATTTCCTAACATAATGTTTAATGTAATTCATGAAACTTATTTTCAACTTTCTGTTGTTGAGTAGACTGAGCGGAAGGAGGAAGCCCTCACAGACTTGGAAGGATGGATGTTTTTCTCTTCGACATATTGGATGCTTTTCGCTTTATTCGGAGCACTGGCATCATGTAAATTGCTTCATTTGTTTCAACAATAAACAAATACATTTTTCCAAGTAGGGCTTTAACAAATAATGATTTGAATTATTGTTCATAGTCCCTGGAGAGCGAGCTGTTGTAGAGAAAGAGAGACTCTCAGGAGCCTACCGACTGTCAGCGTACTACATAGCGAAAATGATCGGAGAGGCTCCTTTGGTGATGGTGCTGCCGTCCGTGTACTTGGCAGTGGCGTACCCCCTTCTCGGGGGAAGCTTCGGAGCCTTTTTCGGGATTCTCTCCGTGCAAATCCTTTCAACGTTAGCAGCTCAAAGCGCCGGGCTATTTTTCGGAGCGGCTCTCGACTTATCTGCCTCGGTGACAGCAGCTGCCATTTTCACACTCGGGGCACAGCTCTTAGGAGGATACCTCGCCAATAATGTAAGTCTTTTGTTTTCTTTCTTTAATCCAATCCTTCCCTCCATCCGAATGCCAGTTAGTTGTATATTTGGAACTGTCAATATTGCAATTCCTCGGTTTCACAAAAACATGTTGTGTAAATGTTTTCCTCGAGACATTTAGTAAATTCTTTATACCTAGGTCATTTTATCATTGATAAGACTTAAGAGTCTTAAGTTAAGACAACAGGCGCCTCGCACGAGTAACATTTATCTAAATGGGCTGCAGTTTAGTCAAGGAAAATAGAACTTACATGTTCACTGCGCATTCCTCCCATTTCTTTGTTCGGCAAAGGCAACTCACGCTAAAAGACAGTTTCTTCGCAGCATTTCTTTAGTTTTGTTGGCGATGTTGTTTTTGTGAATGTTTGTGAACTAAGGGAAGTGAGTGAACGGATTTTCTTCTGTAAAAAGTAGGGATCAACTAACTGTAATTTATAAGAGATTCACACTTGGTTTCTCTTCTGCTCAGTTTGGAAAGCCATGCACTACAAAGAATATAAATATTCTTCGAGCTCTCATAGACATAGACTTGCCGGTTTTGCTACTTACCTACATTCACAAAATCCGATTTTCGGGTCGTTGACACGCTCTTTTTAAGGCGAACATGCCACCCAAGCAAAAATTGTGACTTATTCTTAGACAAGGGAGGGAACTCAATGAAAGTTGTCAGTTATCATTTACATCACAGTATCGAGCAAGTTAACCGGGAAACAGTGTTACCCGCCCTAGGTACTCCAGAATAAGTTTATAAGCATAACCAAAATAAACCGAGTTAAGTAGGTATAGGTATACAGTAACTACAGTTGAGCTATGTTAGAACATTGAAAATTAGATAAATGTTGCATACATTTTGGGGGAACTTAGGGTGACGTGAGACAAAGGGTATCTTAGAGTCCTGTGAGATACATTTTGGGGTCCTTTGTCCTTTGTAGCAAAGGGGGTGCTTTGAGACAGATTTGGAGTGCCGTGAGACACATTTTGGTATTCTTGGGTTGATATGGGATTATGGGATACAATAAAATTATTTAAGGTGATTTAGGTTGATGTGGGACAAATTTAGAATAACTTAGGGTGCTGTGCTAAAAAGGGTAAATTGGGGTGAGATTAGTTTAAGATTCTTGGGTTAAGTGAGACACATTTCACATTTGGGGCGACCATTTTCTGCCAGCAGAAGAACGAAGGACAGACAGACAGACCAAGCATTCACATAAAAGTTATCGCACGCTCAATTCTAATAAGGAAGGAAAGTAATACTTTATATCATGTAATCAAAACCTGCAATTTCCACTAACGATAGGATCATTATTAGGTTGAATGTAGGACGAAAAACCACAAGTAGCAATAAAAATGTGATTTAGTATTTATTATTTTTATAGAATGTTAGTAGTAGTTCTGATAGTAATGGGGAAAATGAACACAGTTAACAAGGCTAAAGTTAATTCTGTATGTAATACTAGTAATACCATCCCAGTTCAAGATAAGTTGACAGAGTTCATCAGGGTCTGCACAAAAAAAGTTTGAACGAATGTTATTGTTAAGAAAAAACTGTTTAAATGTAATGCAATGTTTTTATTTGTATTCATTTTGTTTGGTGACCCGCAGATCCCATCTTATTTGAAGACGCTGTCTTTGGTATACCACGCCTTCCGTAATATGCAGCTTTTGGAATACCAAATCGGAGATCCAATTACATGTGCAGAAAAGTCATCTCAATTTGCAAGCTGTGTTAATTCTACGTTGTCAACTGCAGGCAGTCACTTCGTGGACATACGAGACTTACTTCATAGGGAAAAAGACGAATTTTCCATTCCTTACTGGAGTCACACCCTTTTCCTCATTGGATTCTTCTTTCTCTTCCGACTGTTGGGATACATCGCTCTTCGTCGCTCCTTGTGATGATCATCTTGTCAAATAACCTTCCTCTTTTGTCGTCCATGTATACACCAAGTATACCACACACATAGAATTATTTTCATCCATATTTATCATTTCAAACTCTGTAAATGTAAAACTAACATTTACAAATATAGCAATTGCAGTATGCACACGTGCAAGAAATGTCCATGTTAAATAATTAGTATAATACGATACAACATACCTAAGTGTAGAAAATTAAGTAAGTATTTCGTTACAAACTGATATGTGTCAACAGACAAAGACAAGATAGTATTGTTGTTAATAATTAAATTAACCCTGCAACGAACCCGGTGGCTTAACTCAATTAGCTGAACACCCATCCCTGAAAAATAGCTTTAAGACCACTTGACACGCACACATGAAATAATTCTGTCCATGTGGCCACGCGACTTTATTACACATCTTACATTACAAAGGAAACAATTCAATCCAAAATTGTACTATTTAGAAGAGAAGCACTTGTAGTATGGAGGTGATAGCATTTGTATGTAGAAAACAAATAAAATTGTGTATCCGTACCTACATTGGGTTTGCTAAACAAAGATTTAGAGCAGAAATACAGTAGAAGTGTTATACTTACTTCTATCAAGACAATTTATAAAGAAACGTGAAATATAATAACTTTTTGAGATTTTTAATCGTGGAAGACACGATGATGATAAAGATGACACAAAAACAATGCCAATAATAAATTAGAAATGGACAAACAGAAGAAAGCTGCAACAAAAGGCCGTACAGACTAGGGCTGTGTAGAAGGAGAGAGAGACAGAGAGGAAAAATGAATGGCTATCGCTAGGATGAGTCAAAGTGATAAATACAACAGAATCATATCTGCTCATTAAAAATTGACTTTGAACAATAATAATTTTACGAAATGATTACCTATACCTATCTGAAGGAATAATAATTATTATTATATTACATACTTCTTTAGACATAGTACAGATTTAACGTGTAAGAGCAATAGAGTTATAATGTATTATACTATTGTTAATGTTTCTACACTGTTACATTTTATATACATGAAAATACTACTAATATTAAAATAGGCAACTACTTTGTATACATAAACTCAACTGAAGAATAACTTTACTATTATGTAGGTAGCGCAGTTATTATTATTATACATCGTGTCGCTTTAAGACAGGCTTAAGAGTCTCAGAGCAGGGCAAATGTGTTTTATACTGTGAGTTTTTTTGGGAATCTTTGTACAACTGAGATTGATATTTGATTTGATGTATAGAAACTGTTTTGCACAATTAGAAAAATCAAAAACGCAACAAATGTGGCAAACTATTCGAGATATTAATATGTTTAATGTGGAACTGTGTCAGAAAGAATTCGGTGAAAATATCTAGGCTGTAAAAAGATTTCTAAAATTCGTGAAGCAGTTTGCCCCGCTCTGAGAACGGAACTGTGCCTTAATTTTATATAATTAATTAGTGTGGAAGTAGAGAGGAAGAAGAGTTAGTAAAATGTGAGTTACGCGCTGATTTTGTGAGTACGTTACGTTAAAGTTTTATTAGTTCTTGTCATTTTGGTTATTATCTTTGTATTATTCATTTTAATATATTATTATGTATTACGTAGTTAGTGAGAGAGTAGTGTTAAATAGCTGTAGAAAGAGGTAATAAAATGTAGGATTACATGTAGATACTTATACGAAAGAAAAACATTGAAAATGAAAAAGTACTCCAGAAGATGAACCTAATATTAAGTTAAGAATGTCTGTGAGACAAAACGGTGGTGGTGGTACGGCTGATTCTGCTTTAGCAACATAGAATACTGTAAATGTAATTTAATGATATGAAATATCTGATATAATATATTTAGATGTGTATAAAATACATATGCATAGGTATAGTAAAGTTTATACTGTAGTTAGTTATGTTATTATGATGTAATTGTAAGTGTTATATTATACTATAAAAATCTCGAGAGTTTGAAACTGAAATTAATAAAAAGAAGACAGATGGGTATAATGAAAAAAATAATGTTATTGCGAACACCTCAAGTAAATCTTAGGTAAACGATATAAATATTATACAAAGAATATTGAAAAAGATACCTACACACATCTAGAAAGAACTAATCCATTAAATAACCACACTTAACGAGTCTATCTATTTATAAATGCAATTATGAATAGAATGTTCCTAAAAGTTTACCAACAAAAACAAAAATTCTTCTGAGAAAGAAATCAGCGTAGAACATACAATAGCCATTTTTATATCCAACTACTGTAGCTATATCTATACTACAGCCCATGTGTAAAAAATTAGACCAAAATCCCAACGTTTGTAACGATGGCTGTTAGTTGTAATTATTTTACTACTACTACTTTAATGATGACTGCTCCTTCACTGGCCAAAATTCATGCCTATTACCATTATTATTACTCCTACCCATCGTCTCCGGAAACTCTTTCCCATTTGTAGATCCAGGTGAGTAGCCAACATGTGAGAATAACAATATGTGAACATACGTACACGTATTTTACCATTTAAAAATGAATTATTATGCGCAATGAATTTTATATAGGCTTATTGTATTTTGTATCGTGTTTGTATGCTGTAGGTTTGCTCTGCTACATACGTAGCAAGATATAAATGAGAGAAGATTTCCATATAAAATTATAATTACTTTAATGACTACAATTAAACCTCTGCTCTAAGGCGCACACTTGTAATTTATGTAAATGTATATTTGTACGTAATAATAATTAATGATAGAAGTTCAGTTCACTTGCGCTTTGCTAATCATCGTACGAATTAAAATATTATTCTATATTATTACGATTATTATTCATTTGTATTGAGTTCTCGTAGAATTACTAGAAAATATGACGAGCCAAGAAGAAATGAATGTGAGTGTGACATTGTTGCGGTGGAACTCCAAAGCCCAAAAGATTTGTTATTGTACATAGAAAGCGTGTTTATTGTTTTTGTGTGTTTGTTACTCGAGTTGTGTGTGAATTTCATAAGGCGCATTGCAGTGTGTGCAGTGAACTGTAGCAAATTCGGAAAGTAATGATACGAGAATGACAATGACATGTTAAAACGAATTGCAATTGTGAGATCTGAGACCCGGTAAAACAGATGCAATTACTATCAATGATCGTAAATGTACTGCACAAAAGGGTTTTGCACTTTTGCTCTCCTCTGTTCTGTAGATAATTACTATTACATTACAACTACATACTATTGTGTACCTTGATGAGATATAACTATCATTATATCCGAAAATGATGTGTAAACTATGTACTACTAAAATGTGCATACGCACATACAATACAATTTTAAATCATTTACCTGACATGATGTAGCTGTAGAAATATTTTTAAAACCAAGATTATCTACTAAATACAATTTGTCAAATTAAAATTATGTTTTTGAATAAAAACTTACAATTGTTTCAAACATGAACTCATTGTCAGATTTAATTCTTTTATTCAGACGTTACACGCATAAGTTTACAAGATTCATAGATAACTAGCAATGCGTTTACAGTTTCAGGTCGACACATGTATTTGTGGTGCATTATTTATTAAAAGTCTTGAGAAGTAGATACCTCATTCTTGAACTTTCATCAATTTGTTCTTGTACTTTTAAAGACCTTCCGACGCATTGCCAAAAATCATTTCATTATAATTCAGACCAGACTTGTAAATACATGTGACAATAATGTGAAGACAGAAGTTACAAGAATATCACTACAATAGTTATACATCACACAAAACAACGCCTTTCTCTGTTAGGACAAAGTCACGTCATCTAAATAGTTCATCGGTCAAGTATTTGTAATATCGAATATTGTACACTCAGTCCACGAAATGTTGAGTGTGATCAAGTGACCATAATTTCATATTATGATCGAAATAAGAAATAAACCGCTAATGTAAATAAGTATGTAAATTCAACCAACTTAATAGAACTGTGCAAACAAAATGGTAATTTTCGAACCATTCTTGTTCTGTCAATACTATATCATAACATATTTACATTTCGCTATAAACCGTAATTTATTACTACATTATATTACACGAGCATGAGAAAAAGTAACATTTGTATCTGTAGATGATATTAAGTGTCTCATTTTACTAGTGTATCTTTTATATAATTGTATATTGCAACAAACCATGATAGGTATGATAATAATAACATAATAATGATAATATAATTTAACAAACAATAATATAATATTAAATATTATAGTAGTAACAGTAAACAGTATAAATTATATTTGTAATACAAAGGAATTGTCAAAATGTTTCGATTTTGCGGAACAAATAAGGAAATCAAAAATAACTATTTTGTCTTTGGGATAGATTGGAGCGAACTCAGCGAACGTATTGTTTACGACGAGAAATGAAAAAAACACTAAACTAGTCGTACTAGGTACATTTCTATAAACACAATATGGGTTTTACGTGTTAGGTTATAAATATACATCAAGAACTTTTACGTACCTTAAATCGCAAAAAATGGCAATATAGTAAATGATTTAAATCGAGGAAGCCAACAGAAGTGCGCAGAGCTTAAAACTAGGCACTCCTTTATCTACATCGCACTTGTATTGGCAAACCAAAGTAATATCATTCTACCTACAACATTAATTCATTACGTAGCTTCCATGATCAATAATTACTTAACACTTAATAATACTAGTAGCTCCTTCATCATTTATTTTCTCACTGTTTGTCAATTCAATAAAGTCATATGATGATAGATAAAGTCTACGTTCTACAACAAATGTAATGCCGAAAGTATACTGACACAAAGTTATTAGAAGATTTTGATTTGAGTGATTACCAGCTATTTGGTCACTTTAGTTAGTACTATAATTCTACCCGATTTACATTGGATTGTTTTAGGATGATAAAATTTGCTCAACTGGAAGCTCTGTCGTACATCTATCAAAACATAACACAAATTACCGGATAAGACTATGATTGATGATGTTTCTCTAGAGTTCCAAGTTTCAACTCCAACACCTAATAATTTGCAGTTCTAATTTGCTTTTTCCAACAAAAATTTTTAATTCCAGTTTTCCCTTCTGCTTATTATTAATTTGTTCTTTTACGGATTATGAGCTGCTTGGATTTGTAAAGTTTGTTTTCCTTCTTCTAGCTTTTCAGGAACAATAGGAATGGATATTCTCCAAAATTCAAAATTGTTGTATCCATCTGTTTGACTGCAAGCTATTAAAGATTTGTAAGCTGGGAAAATATGTTCGGCCAATTCCACTAAGCTGGTGTAACTGTAAAAAGAAAAATTATCATCAAACTCTGCTTTCGAAATCAAATGAGAGACCCCTCATAACATGTTAGTCAAAAATACATTAGTCAATCGGGGGAGTGAGAAAATATTAGTTCTGATTTTAGTTGTTAATTGATGAGAAATAGACAGTCTAATAAGTAAAAAAAGAGCATTCTAAAGAGTGGGGAATTATGAAGTATTTGCAACCACTTCATAATTGCAAACTGCACAATGTAACAAAACACGATGCAACAAAACGTCTAACAAACAAGAAATAATACCTATCACAGAAAGGTTTGATTTAAACGGGCTCATAGCAGAGAGCTCAATGTTTTGGAAATATATCTCCCACAATATGACTCAGACCGATATATCTAACGTCAGAATGAAAGAGAAAGAAAGAGTCACAGAAAATGAGTATCTACGAATCGAATGTCAGTAATCATAAGCCAATAGAAAACAGCATTACAGATACAGAGAATAGAGTACACATCATTTTAACTAGAAATACAGTAAAAACGTCTCATTCATAATCATAATCCATAGAAAGTGATATTATTCCTACTTCTGCACATCCCCCAATTTTTTACACTATATAAAATAAACAAGCAAATGAACACTTACGATGACTGGAAAGTATTTGTAAGAGCGTGTCTTAGTTCTCCTTTGTGATTAATGGTAAAAATTCGAGAAATATTGATGTCGACAGCTCGATAAGACCAAACATCATTAATTCTATTTCCGTAGCCAGCGTAGAATGGGTTATCAGGAAATAATGTCTGCAACACACGCGATATCATTAATATTACAAATGACCTTTCTTCAAAGCATAAAAAATTAGCGAAAGGAAAAACATGTGTGGACAATTACTTGGATGTCTTTTAGACATGCAATTTTAAATTCTTCTGGTTTTTTCTCAATGACTTCTCTGTGGAAGGCTGACATAAGTGACGTAGGATTGAGGAGTAATGGTCCGTCCGGAAGTGTTACATCACCCTGTTTAATCGACCTCAAGTAGTCTCTAGTTATAGACGCTTGACCTAAAAATACATGAAGAAATCATTGTAGTGTTTTATTTTTAGCCAATAATCAATAATTATACGTCACAGCTAGAATTCTTAACAATAATCAATAGTTTGATTCAAGTTCATTTTTCTATACAGTGAGAATCCACCAATACCCCAAAAGTGAACATTTTGTGAACAAAGTGAACATTCACATATTCATTCATAAAATAAAAACGTGACTGCGATCTCACCTATAGCTCTAGCAGACAAATACAGCATTTTGTAACCGTTGTCCTGGATTTGTGTAAATAATTGAGCGACTCCTGATTGCGCCCAATCATTTCCAATAATAGGAAGAATGTGTCCCAACACATCTGACTTTGTAATCGTGCCATCGATATCTGAAACCACAACACGGTCGTCGTATCTCCACAAATAAATGTGACAGCGAGCATTTGTCGTTCCTTGGTACGCAGTGGTCACACTGAAAACTGCCTCATTTTGTCCATATCGCAGACCCAACAGCGACTGAAATGAAACATGCAAACAAAGGAATTCATTAATAAGACTTGAGACGTTTTTGCTTTTTGTTACATAAGTAATAATAAGTATTCCCCTTTAATTTACACTACAGTCCTAATTAGAGCATACACAACGTTTTATAGCATAAAAATCACTAACAAGCAAAAAACTGGTAACAAAAGATAAAAAATTATCCTGAAAGTGTACGTAATCTTACATAGCTTAATTTGATTTACAATATTAAAAATATAAATATTTCACAGCTATGTCTGATAACTATAACTATCACAGTTTCCCAGTCATCAGTCATCATGCAATCGGTGACCAATTAAAGTGTGGAAATTAATAAATCAGAAATCACGTTATTATAAATTGTTCATTCATATACAATATTCGTTGATGAAGTTACAGTATCTATGAATTTTCATTTAGATCAAGTTATTACATAAATTTAAAAAAAAGTTATTATCATGCATTATGACAATCTTGAAAGTAAACACATTCGAACTTTGAACTCTCTACTTTCCTAAACACTAAATGAGTAGCGAGGATCAACGAAGAATGTATACATTTGGATAACCTATTTAAAATAACTATAATTATAACTACTATCAATTTTTATAGTAATTGAAAGACTTCGTCACGAGCGAATTCATTAATCCATTCAGCGTCTGAATGGTATATATAAATTATATGCAGATACGTCCGGGTCATATGACTGAAAGTCGTGTATAGAAAACTCACCAGTTGTTCAGAGGTCAGCCTCAAGGACTTCTTAAACTTTTCTACACTTCCATTTGCAACAGCAGCAGGAATAGGATTACTAGAATTTCCTCCACGGCTAGCTCGCCCAGTCTTTTCGTCGCGGCCGCCACCGCCCTCTGATTCATCGGAAGACGAAGTCAAAGATACAGCAACGTCTTTGACAGCTCCTCCGTTTTGATTGGACTTTACTAATGACCCTTGCCCTTTTCGAATGTTTATCTCATTGTTGTTGCTCTCTTTTTCAGAGACTCCCGACTCTGGAGATGAAACCACGTTTTCTTCGTTAGAACTTTCTTGAGTTGCAGAATTATGGGATCTTCTCCAGGGAAACCATGAATACCCTTTCTTAGATCCACCGTCCTTAGCATTTCCAGCATTTGTAGGGCTGCTGGATGAGCTGTTTGACGAAAAGTCTTTTTTCATATACTGACCGATTAATCTGAAATTCAATTATGTAATCGTATCTATTGATAAAATGACTTTGGGACCACAGTCAATTTACCCAAGCGTGTTTATGAAAACACTTTACCCTCACCAATTTAAAAGAGAGAAAAAGACTTATTACCTGTCATACACGTGAGGTGGCAAAGGCCGCTTAAAAAATGTTGTAGAGAGCAACTGAGGAAAAGCTGCAGGCCATGGAACTAATTTTCCATCAATTTTTACAACTACTGACTCCGGAGAAGTATTAAGCAGAATCTCTGGATTTTCCACTAATTCGTCATATGTCAGTTGACTTTGGTCGAACAATCCTAGTGAGCCTCCACAAACTGACAACGCTTCAAATTGGGGTTCGCTTGAATCTAATCATTTATTTATAATACACAGTGAGTAACGGGTTCAAGAGAAAAGCCTAAAATCATATTAGTTGAACAAGAATTCATTATAAACTGGTGCATATGTTCAATCATAATTACCAGAATTCGGCCACTGATGATCTTCCATATAATTCGACATTTGAGAGGATTTTGGTGAAGATCCAGGAGCAGGAGATTGTGGCAGAGAGCTACCTTTTCCAGATTCTCCATCCTCATCGTGCTCTTTCCGAGACATGTCTCCCATCTACAAAAGCGAACCAACTGGGTTATACATCTCCGTATAGCAATATCACCCTTTGCCCAAAACTGCATTATGCTGATAAATGATTAGATAAAGCTGACATAATTTCCTACCTCTTTCCCAAACTTGGGAAAGTATAAAGCAGCTACTTCAGGATCTTCAAGATTGAGATCGTCAAGATATATTCCCGAAGTCGCATCTCCGATTGTTCCATGATTTCTCTTCATAAATGAAAACATTCCAGACAGCATGGACTTGCTCTCTGAGTTGGATCGATTCACAGAAGAATTTTCATCATCGCTGCCCACGGACTGCTCCTCAACTGTGCACAACACAGAAAAAGTTTAATCTCACATTATTAAACCATTGCCAGTTTTTAATGAGTCATTCACAGTAACCTTCCGTAATATTTTAATCGTTCAGAACATTCAAGTAAAAGCGTTACCATTGGTGTTCCCATTACGTCCTATCTGTGGAGACGGCAAAGATACAATCGGAGTTGTAACAGGTGTTGTAGCTCCAGTTGAAGGCAATTCACCCCATGGCCACTTGCCAACCTCTTCATCCTCACCTTCCTACAACCACAACCAAACACAAATCAAGATGCCATCCCATGAATAAAACAACAAAGAGACTGTTGCGAGGAATAGCGCAGTAACATACCAGTCTACTTCATTAAGCGTTGAGAGTGCTCATGTATTTATGTAACAAGACCGAGTCAACAAGCATTCATCACGAGAATTTAATTTAATTTTCTCTAAATTGTCACTTTGTCTCGTTTGAATCGCTAATCAAAGTGGAAGGATTGTAAACATTTTTGAGGCAATGAACCACGTTAACCAAATTACCTTTTGAACTTTACTGATTTCGTACTCCGAATCTGACTGAATAGGAGTCGAAGGCCTTGAATTCTGAGGACTGCTCGTGGCATCAACTTCAGTATCAGAGTAGAAATCCCGGTGGTAACTTCTATTCGGTTGTACAGCGGAAGACACTGTATCACAAATGTCCAAGTCTAAATCTCTGAGAATGTCCGACGCAACTGACAAGTCTTCGTCCATTTTAAATATTGTCTCGCTAGTTTCCACGTGCTCCTTGGAAGGAGTCGAGGCAGAAATTTCCATTTTTATATCACTCTTGGAACCCTGCCACAACCACACAAAACAACCAAGTCATGAAAACAGTCAAATGAAATAATGCCTTCTTAAACTTAACTCTCAAATTATTTCCGCACCACCGTTCCTACACGCATTGTAGTTATATAAGCCAACTGAATGCCAAGTAAAGTACTTTGACGCGTTCCACGTGTGTCATTGTTAATTTTGCATGTCTTTTTTCTTTCGACTATGGACTTTCGTCTCATTTCCCGAATTTCCTTTCGCTCTACTCTCAGAAAACCTAAAAATAGCTTGAATGAAAGCAGACACTCAAGAGACATGCACAACGCACCTGATTCTTCCTCCGCTTCCGGCGTCTTTTCCGACCTTTCGGATCATCCATTTTGGTCGTGACAGGAGGATCCATATTCAAGGTACTATTTACAGCTGCATTCTCTGCCCCAGGAGTTTCATCGTCGACGATTGTGATAGCTACATCGTTCGGATTCTTCAATTCCAGTTCAGATTCTAAAGTGACACCCTCGGGCATTTTGTATCGATTGTCGGAATCCGATAATTGGGGGGACGAGGGCAGTGGTGATGTTGCGAGATTTTCATCTTCCAATTCATCATACAAATCAAGTTCCTGGACAAAGAATGCTTCTCCTGAGTCACCAAGTTTCATGCGCAATGGAGCCACAACTCCATTCACTTCAATGTCCACAACCTTAAAAGAAAAGTAATCCGTTTATGAGTCAATTTAACACTTCGCAACACGAACGTGGGTTTAATGTCTGCTCAAACGGCTCAAAGTTGGCAAATGTGACAGATGTTGCTGAGTACATACCTTTTCTCTGCTTCGCAACACCCCCAATTTTCCAAAGCGGACATGGAATGGAGAACATTTGAATGAACCATCTTCCTGCTCCACAACGACAACATCAATGGCCCCGGTAAGTGTAGCTCCATTAATTCCACTATATAGACCCTTCAAGTTTCCAAAAACTCTTCCCAGCGGAGCCAAGTAATTCATCCTTCAATTTTCTAGACTGAGGACAGCAACACCACGTTTCTAAAGATCAAACAACAACACCCACACAAAAGTCAATACTTTTCGCTCACTTTCATCTTACTGTAGTCTATCTCAAGTCTCTAGATCACACATCCAATTCCACGAATGCACTTCCAGAATACATACTCTACACAATGTAATAATATTTATAGCGAATTCCCACGGGTACTACTCATACTCAGAACATTACAATCCTAACTGAAGAACACGCTGTCCCATTACAAATGTAACTACCTATTTGTACGTATATAAATAGTACATACCATACTACAAGTAAGGTTTAAAATAAAACTCCTCCTTAATAGATTTCCTTATTTAATCTGGGCTGCAGTGTGCACCATGATAAAACTGAGGGCACGAATGTAAATAAGTAGAGACATAAAATAAATCCGTGACAGTACAAGTTACACTAGTAAAGTAGTAATATCGTAGGAAAAATTACCGTTAGTTAGAATCACAACATGTGAAATGAACGTTTGGTTATGCAGACTCGTGGACTGCACTTGTGATGTGGTACAGTAATGCAGTATAATTTCGAGGTCAAAGGACAGTAAAAATATTATTAATTCTTGTGGAGAGAAAACAAGGAGGACAGGACAAATAAAACTCTGTACAAGAACGTGCTTGGAGAGGAACAGAACAGTTGTGCTTCCCAACTTACAAATGAAATGCTACTGCCACAACTGCCAAGTTCAGTTGGGGTAGGCAATGCTTTGTGTGGAAGTCTCTCTGGATTTTCGAGAGACGAGACGAGTATAGAACAGGCAGTGTGCAAAAACTATGCGCCAAAATGCTCTGATCGTATACGATTGTGTGATACATAAGGATAAGGTGGCTCGCACTCCAATAGAAAGAATATGTAGATCAAAGAGAACATGAGTTATCGTCATAGGAAGTGTGTATACCTATTCATACATACATAGTACCTCAACCAACCAGGTTTATATCATATCATCCGACACTCTGCCTCTATAAGCCTAAACCCACTCAAAATCCAATTACTTCTTTCTGTACAATAATCAACAACTACCACGGTTATATCTACAGAAATGCCCACATACTTCATGCCAGCATACTTACAAAATACAAACCAAGTGACATAATGTTATTTTAGCTGTACAACTCAGAAAACTCTGATAGATACAAGAATTGATTTAGGGGTTTGCTCCAACATAAACTCAGTTAAATCAAAATTTCAAACGCAAACAAATTCAGGAGACGAAAATTCTCTTAGGGCTATCTATCTAATATACGGTAAATGAATTTATAAGGTAGACAACAAATGTAACTGTACTATTTCACCGCAGTCGTGTGCACGGCTTAGATATTTTATTCCCTTACAGAATGGCATAGAGGTACTGAAATGTAGGTAGACAATTATAGGCAAATGTACACATGCTAACATTAGTTCTACGCTGTAGTGCAGTATGTAATTCAACTGTACCTAACAGAGAATGAAATTTAATATCAATAGAAATAACAGCATGACCAAACACGGAATTTAGATCGATGGAAATAAATCAAATTCTAGTCCTCAGAGACCGTGAATATAAAGCCAATGGCACAACAATTCTTTCTTAGGTAAGATTCAATGTGTAGTAGAGTAGCACATACAAAACTACGCCACTATACAAATGGCAACAGATTTTTTTAGTGATTACACCAACGATTTAGAGATTTCAACAACGTTTAAAATCATAGGACTCATTGAACAACCATGGCATAGAAGCTCATTCAACATTCATGACAAAATACGCCAACAATTTTTTAATACTTGCAGAGTAAGGCTATGATCTCCGTCTCTTCTTCACATTAATTTGAGATAAAAAATAACGGCTGCACTTTTAAGGAATATTTGACTATAATATATATTTCGTAATTCCACAGCCAAAAGTATGTCGTGTCAAATTCATATGGCCTTATTTCATTGCATGCATAATTTATGTACACCTTCCTTCAACTGAAACAACATGTACCTAAATACAACTACAATTTATAATATATAAATATACCTTGAAGACGGTTGTACATGAAAACGAAAAGTGCAGAGAACGTAAGGTAGTCTACTGCATCCAAAGTATAGAGTTACATTACATTACTGCAAAAACTGCACATATGATTTGTATCGGATGTCGAGTGATGCTTATAAGCAATATACTGGTTGGTTGAATATCAAAGGAACTGAAGGAACATGCAATAGAACCATCATAGCATTAGCAATATTTCTTAAGCCTCGTCGATGAGTCTGACTCTGTAGAGACTACGTGTTATATTACAGAGCATCGTCCGTTCCCTTCCAGTAGCACCATACATTCCCGTGCAAATAAGTAAAACATTGAAGAGAATTGCATAGTTGGGAATAACGTTCTCTCAAGCTAAAGTTAGTTTGTTCACTTGCGTTACACGACTTGTTATCCGAGAACAAAGTCCACTCACTCTTTTGTTGCCTAACTATACTTAGGTGTTCTTTGCAAACGGAACACCATGAACATGAACTTCTTAGGAATGAAATGGTGACTCATTTCAATAGCAACTCTCATTTCACTTATTCACACTCACACCGTCACACCACCACCTCGCAAACTTTGACGTTTTTCCGACCTCTATATACGTAGCGTAACGTGTTAGACGCGTGGCATTCGCAACCACACAATGCCCTGCAAATCCAATCTAATACCTATAGCTATGCAGTCCATGCGTTTCATAGCGATAAATTGATATTTAACACTTACAGCCTATAAGCCAATATTTAATCACCCCAACATTATGGCTCTATAAACGTGGTGAATGCATCACCATCACCTCATCTTCGTCATACTTTACTGCGTAACTCGATATTCTCTTTTTCCTCAATAACATTAAAACGAAATCCTCTAATTAAATCATTAAAAATGATTGACAAAACTAGAACGACACAGAATTGCTGTCCAATGCAGCGTTGTCGTTGTCGTTATCTAAAACAAAAGTTGAAAGAACAATGCAAATAAATACCAGCGTAAAACGTATATTATAAAATCTAATTTTAGATGCCTACTGCCTACATAACACAAATATCAATGTGGTGGTATGACGTGCATGAACAGCACAGATAAATACTCAAAGTAAAGAGGGTTCAGTTCATTCAAGTTAATTAAATAATATCAACATTAACTTAAGTATCCACCCATTTTATTTTACACAAATGCAAATGACCTTGTCATTACTTACTTCAGTCAGTTTGTACTCTTTGTACACATACCTGTACCCTGTACCTACTGCACACTACTTGCACAGTGATTTGCGATTCCCAACAGTTATTAAAGCTTACTACCTACTTAATTTGTACTTCTTTGTTGAATAGACTAGGACGAATGTATTTTGTAGTAAATTAGCCATAGCTTGCAATGCAATATGGCATTAGAACTTCAACTGGTCATTTACTGTTACAAAGACACAGCAGTCGTCACCCTTCACTTATCAGTTACATTTAACAGCACCATTCTCTCCCTCGATCATATTTACTCGCAATCACTATGCAAATCGTAAATTGCAATGCAATTACCACGTAAATTCCCCACTCATTCAGAGTTATACAAGAGCTATAAGCACATGACTTACGATTAGTGGTTTTACCACACTGCTAACACTAACAGCGAGTATCATCTATCATGTGATGCAAAAATGCACACAAAGAATAATGCTTTGTTCGACATAAAGGTCAACTTCAGCTACAGCATACAACTCAACACACTACAATCGTCATTCCTATTCAGTTTCTAGCTGCACTTTGTATTATCTCGAGTTTAAAGTTTTATGTTGTATGTATAATGTATAACTTCATTTATATTTGTACTTCAAAGGCACAAAACACGATTTTACTGTGATATCTCACTGGGTGCAATCCTCCGTCAATCTCCATTAGCTGAAGTTGCTGAAGCTATTCAAATTATTATAGTCACCAAACGAAATTTTATTTTTAGAATAGAGGCTAAAATAATGTTATTGTTCGTGCTCGTCTAGACTACATTTACTCAATCTTCTTTTATGAAAACTTGCCCTGGGCTATGGTTAAACTTCTATACGTGGAGGTTGCAACTGCAAACAATCTAAAACCGTATATTGTTATTGCACTTTCATTTTCACGCTTAAATAATAAATATTTATACCTAGTATAGTGTTATAACAAACTTTGGTTTACTTGGTGCAAGAAACAAGTAAGAGGTTCAGAAATTAGGAGGTAAACAAAAACATTTTCCAAAACAATTTAAATATCGCTTTCTCTATAACTAAACATAATAATATTATATCTGCGTATAGGCAAATTAACAATTCTAACCAAAAATGTTAAGAATATTCTGTTACGCAACCCTTCCTAACAACCTCCCTATACTGATACAGTTTGAAAGGTAGTTAAGATTATGGAAATGATAAAAATAGATGTGATTTATTACAATTACTATTACATACCTTATTAAAAATACGTCCGTTCAAGTCAACACTTTCCACTTCAAGACTCAAGTTCATACAAAATACTTTTGAGAATTGAATTAACAAGTTTAAATAACAAGTGCGTTAACACTTCACTATCAGTTTTACGTAACGATGTGTCTAGGTATCCAAAAGGAGGTTTTGTGTAGAAGAGCTGATTTGCGTTGAGCTCTCTGGAACCAACTGAGAGGACAAGAGCAAGAACGTTCTATCTTTATCTGTGATGGAAATACACATGAGATGGCTTAAGTTAAGTTCAGAACGATCCACATACAAAAACCAAAGAATTAACCACACGTAACAAACAGCTTGTGTTAAATAAAGTTCCCTTGTTGACTATTCTGTGCAACTGATGCTTCTAACATAACATTACGTTATAATTATCACTCTTATGTACGTCTTACATATTCTAATACATGCATCTGTACAAAATTAACATATCACATGTACAAACTGATTTATATGACACCACCACCACCGCTATATCAATGCACATAATTATATGTGACTGCAATATTGGTCCCACTTTACCCTTTGTGTATGTGATCACAGTGAGCAGGGTAAGTATATACAAGTACTCTAATAGAATGGTTGCATGTAATGTTCTACTGCATGAAGACTGAAGAGTATTAATAAACTTCCCAATGAGTAAAGTGTGATATGACATGAACGACGAGTATATGAAACAAACCTTGACGAAATCAAAATACGATATATATCTAAACACATACAGACAGATAAAGAGTTACCGAACAGATGTATTTGTATGTATGATGGATACTAATGTCGAGTTGATAACAACGATGTGGAATTTGGAAGGTGGACTATTTGGACTTTGAGACGGAGCCATGTATCTATTAATCCACACGACTCGATAAAAGATAAACGATGAACCACCAAAAACCTTAATCTTATCAATCACTCGTATACTTATAAGATGACTTTTAAAACTCCTACGTACGACTTAACATTTATGTCCACATATAAATATTTGTTCTAATGCTTGTTAATATGCAAACGTAAAAAACCATCATCGCACATCGTTATACACGTTATTATGAAACACCTTCACACAGATGACAAGTAACAAGATTGTTGTATACAAGACAAGAGACAACTGCAACTCTTTTCATCATCAAAGACATTAGTTTACATATATATGTCTTTAGTCTTACTCCGTCCACGCTTTAATTGCAATGATTTACACTTACAATGAATACTTACACTAATATTAAAATGCTATTGAATAATATGGCAAAATTATATTACCCACACTGCCGACACACGTACACGAAGTACACACCACACACACTTCACTGTATTATAATATGCGCAGATAGATGGATAAGATATTTTTACTAATTACTCGTCACGAGTTACGAATCACATCACAACAACATTAAATGTACACAATAGGTACTGCTCTAATAAGGATTTATCTGTGTGTTGGGCATTAACTATTAACAGAAGTTATTCTCTTTGTATATCGTAAGTAGATCTTCTATGATTTAACAAGAGTAGGTATGTAGTAATATTAAAAACAATTTTTAAACTGCGAAGGAAAAGAGAATGTTTACGTACACGATATATAGACGTATATTTATGCAGCTAGTACTGCACTACTCGTTAATGGGGTGGTAATTTAACTCACATGTATTTTGTTATTTGTAACTTGCACTCTAGCCTTATTTGTTCCACTATGACTCTGAGGTTCTGACTTCTGACTCCTCTGACTGATAGCAACTTACTGACTACGGATTCAGCTTGTCTCGTCTGTGCACTACTTCGTTCGTTCCTCGTCTCATCTACAAACTCTAGCAAACAGCAACAAAGACGGCTTACTAGCTACATTACAAACAGACCAACTTGAAATGCAACGCACTCATTTATATTGTGTAAAACATGTTGCGAAGCTGCACCTACCTACTAATATTTGTAGTAACGATATGTATCTGGGTATAGTGAAGTAAGTGAAGGTATATGTACATTTTATTCATTATTGTTCTTCTTACTTTCCTTCCTTGTAAATAATAGTGCTTAAGCACTAATTTTTCTAACACAATATTTCAAGCGCAAAATAAACACCAAACACTGAGCGAGTGTTTCTTTTTTCGCACTGCTTTACATTTTATTTACAGTCAATAAAAAATATTGTTTTTACTTGATATTATGAGACTAAGATGTACTTTTCCCATTCATTAACAAAACAAATAGTTATAATTTGTTAAGAGTTAATGTTATCAAAGAATATGCAAATGGTAAATTTTGCTACAGAAATATAAAATAAACCATTACTTACTTACATGAAGTTGCTTTCAATAAAGTAACTTCATTTCATTACCTACTAATTCACTTTTATTTTCTGAAGTTGAAAACATATTATAGACATGCGTACAGTATTAATGACTAATCTCCGGTTCCTGTATGACATAATGACTTACTTACAATTAGTCTTATGTCCGTTTACATATAGTGTCAATGTCAATAGTGTGTGTTGGTGAGTAATGACTAATGACTAAAATATGTGAACAATTATTTAATTTAATATTTTGTCAGTTTTCACATAAATCTATAGGTTAGCTACCTATGTAAACTTATAGGTGCGTCATCATAACTCACAATGTAGGGCAAAATATGCACGAAACATTCCGGTCAAATTGAGTCCCGCTTGTAAATATAGGTGATATAAAAAGATTGAAAATCTAATTAGGTACGAGTACGAATTAGGAAATATTTACGACTTGAAAAGTTCTTCTCACTCTTTCATTCAATTCAACAAACAAAGTTTCCGTTTCAACGACATCAACAACACATTTAGTAAAAATGTGTGCATTATCTGTGCCTGTGTACTGCATAACACAAACAAGAAACAACGATTAGTTAGGTGTTTATTTTCTCTGTTGTAAAGGAAATGTACTGCGTATCAACATCACATACTAGGACAAATAAGTAAGGAGCAAGCGTTGGCGACATGAAAATTCGTAACGATGTAATGAATATAAAGACGAGCTACAAGTTTTGCCTTTACAGACACTTATGGAGTACCAAAATGGACTTGTTTACTCATTCATTCTTTGGCAAAGAATCAGACTATGCCAGGGCTTACAGATAACATAAAAACATTCCAGACACCTTATACGCAAAATACTTTTCCAGTCCTAGTCACAGACACAGACTTCAGTAGGTATAGCTTTTTCTTATACAACTCCAAAAAAGAGTACAGCTGAGGATTACTACAGAATACAGATCATTTTAATACTAATTTACTAATAAACTTGTTACACTTATTTTTTTACAATACTTTGTGCACGATAATTTCTCTTTCAATTCATTTTTAAAATTCCAAAGGTTTCTCATCTCATGAATTGTGAACTTGGTCATCTTAAGCCCGATCCACCGACTCTAACATTATTATGAAACTATTCTAAACTTTCCATTATACTATCATTTCATTACAAGATATAGATGCTGAAAAACCATTTCAATAAATAAAGCCAAATTAGCCAAAGCGATTCGTCTCTTTCTTCCGTGCGAACATTATAAGGATAATATAGTAATTATGGTATCTGTCTCATCTCATCTTCACATAATATGATTTGAATATCAACCTAGACGCTGGCCCTACACCATAGGCAAATATACATTGAGATTGAGAGACCTTGAAAGCCTTGAATATTTCAGAACTATCTGTATCCGTATATCTATATGAAGAGGTTGTTCAAATAAATTGATAAAACCGACAAGATATATGTTTATCTTAAACTAAAATAAATTTACCTGAGAACGTAATTAATGCAAGCAAAAATGTAATAACCCTACCTAACCATAGCAAATTAATAAGTTTAAAAATAGAATTAATCGACTAAAGGTAAAGGTAAGTATGTACCACTTTACTCATATTAATATTAATTAAATGCTGAAACCAACACGTCCATGATAACAATATTTACATCAGAGTCGATGTCTACAAATATTCTATTACCACTCGCATAACATTACATGAGTGAACAGTGAAGGGGTACGGTGACCAGAGAACATACGATAGTCTGAGAAGGAAGGTTATACACACACCTCTGAATGTGGCCAATAGTAACTGCGCCTTAGTCAGAGAAGAAATCGTACGATAGACAATAACCATACCCACTCACAAATACAAAGTCTCTGCAGGCTGCACTAAACGCAAGGCAACCAAAAGGCAAAAAATCTACTTGCTTCATCATCACATCACACACAACCAGTCTCATACGATCGTACGATGTTCATTCATAACAAACAACTAACTGATATATAAACACACACACTTACTCTATAATAATTATTATACATGGGTAATATGTTACATACATGTATCTAGATAGACTGATAGACCATTGCCATTTAATAGGCAGTTGATAGACACACAATTAAGTAAACCGGTTCAAGAGTGTAAACAAGTAACGAAGTGAACAGTGACATTGCGGTGTGAACTATGACACGGTAACATTAATTGTGACATCGACACGTCAACTGTGAAACCGTGTTAGCAGCAATATAGCAGCAATTATATTATACTATGACTATAATGACTAATATAATATGTATTTAAAAATATCATCGCATTGAATCGAAATATTCAAGCATTGGCAATCTGCAAAGTTTTTACTTCCAAACCTAAGTAGATTTAACAGCACTATTTAAATTACAGTATTGTTAAGGTATTAACTATTAACAGTTAATCTTAAAAATCATGATAGTCATGAAGTAGTTGGCTCAATTGACTATTTGCATTGACCATTGACCCCATTTGCAAACTTAACCTATCCAATGGACCATGGACCAGTTGGACCACTAGAAGACGTGTACAAATTTTGAAGTCATTATCTCAAGCCGTTATTGAGTTATCATGAAAACAGACAGACAGACAGACACGAAACGTATTCCCATACAAACAACTTCGTTACTTAAATAATCGCCCACATTGCCATACAACAGGCCAGACATTGCATTGTGTGGATATAAATTATAAATCTTATCACACGAGGCATTTTGTTCTATTCTTTAATTTACACCTTTTCAGAAATAATAGTATAGGTATAAAATACAAATATTATACGCCATGATACAACCTATTATTATTATTATGCAAACTCACAAACGGTAATCAATAAGAACGCAATAATATGAAGATTTGATGTTTACAATTATTTTAATGAATTCTACATGGTTATATATGGTTACTTCGATCACTCTCACATACGGCAGTGCTCTCACTGACACTTCGTAATGTAACATATACATACATGTATGAAAGGTATAAAATATTAGGCATTGCATAAACGTAGAAAAGCCCACAAACAACCCAATAATTGTGGTATCGGCTACTTGATTATTATGGAAACATTTTCCAACGCACCTGCTTCGTACGCAGATACACTGACACAGACTGATTCCCATGATATATAGATAATATAGAATAATATAACTAACTAACCTACATTTTCTTAGTACCTGACAAGTATTTTCCTATCCTATCATATTCACAGCTAGGACGAAGCTGTATATTTAAATCATATTGCTAAAACACAATTCTATATTTTATACCCTACACATTTTAGAGTACAAGTAAAATTACAAAACATCATATAAAAATACGCATCTCACACAATTGTATATACCACACTATCATAATCATAAATAATCCTGGAATAAAGACCTAACAATAACAATTTTTGTTGATATCTGTTACTTACGTATAATTGCTAACAACGTTACTAATTATTATGTAACTTATTTTACACTAAAATTAACACATTAACAGTATCTACTGAGTATACTCATAAGTCTAGTACTGACAATTTAAGTCTTCAGTCAAATTGCAAATTCATAAAGTTAGTGATTTAACGTTACATCACACAGCACTATATATTATCCAGATATGTAATCGGTTTATATAGACTTGTTTGAAGCACAAAAGGGCATTGGATATTGGATATAGTTAGAATTGTATTGTATAATAATTGAATAATAATTCAATATTACGCAAATCATAAGAACGAAGAACCCGATTAAAGAGATTTGTTGTTTGAGTTAGATTTATAAATAAGTAATTTAAGTAAGCAGTTTTTACAATTTCATCACGTATGATTTACGCTCTCTTATCTCCTTATTATCTGTATTGAGAATGCCTACTTATTTACTATATTTACTTACCTCTAGAAGTATAAATATGTATAATATGTAGGTCGGTGCAGTAGGTTGATTTTCACAACCGAACCCTATGGCTAACATATAAGGCATTTAATTTTGCACATAATATTATGTAATTGACAAAATAATTATGATAATTGATTACGATGATTCGGCTTGGCATAGTAAGAGTCGGAGTAAACCAAAACCAGGAATGATAAATTACATTTTCATTTCACGCAAGCAGTTAGAACGAATAAAAATTGCGGTCGTCAATGGCATCAATGGCTTTCATGAATCAAACTGGGATTATGAAATAAATAGGTCAAGAAGACTAAAAGTCATTTATTGTGCTACTAAAAACTAAAAAGAGGTCAAATCAATATCAATAACTCCTAGAACCAGAACCCACGTACAACATACCTACTTCTTTCACTTACTGATTTCACAAACTACATATTATCCACATTAAGGATATTTCAGACAGAGATCTCTTTTGATAAAAGTAAAAGAAATCTCTGCAGTCTAGCCCTAGCCTATGCGATAAAAAAGTGCAAAGATTGTGAGTTTGTAAAATTCTAAGTAGTCATTATATTATGCTTTGCCCTTTTTGTCTCAGACAATATCAACTTTATTCATCGTACGATCTAACTTTAACCAACTAATGAAAGATTTTTCAGCCAAGCCCCTGAAATCAACCAATCGCAATTGAGGAATTCTGGTCGCATGAAGGAGGAGGCTCATATACTCACATCATCATATCAATTTGTTTGTCTGAATTGTCTGCAAGTCAGTCTGTATAACATTGAGGGAGAAGAGTCTGCCACTCCAAGTTCAAGTTTACATGTACAAAAAATGTATGTATAAATACTACTGTAGCAGATATAATAAAATGAAGCTATAAAACAAGGTTTAACTATCTGTAATATTAAATCCTATAATATACTTGTTCACCACAATAATATGTGACATAACAATAATAGTAGACTAGTATTGCGTACTTACTACCTACTACCTCGTAAAACATCGGAAGAGGCATAGAAAAGAATGACCTTGCATCTCTCACAACAAATATTTGCACTAACTGCGTAGAAGAATATTATTAATAAAACAGAAAGCAGGAAATTGGAAATCATCATAGTAATCAGAAGAAACACATCACAGACGCGGACTAATTATTATGCTAGTGATAATAAAATCTATTCCAGCAAATTACAATTACAATAACTGATCACTGATCTCGAGCAACCCTTTTCAAAAACAAGCACCTTAAAAATTTGTAAGTGTGAATGCAGAAGTGTGAGGCTAGCTGTTTTGTGAGCAGAAAGCACACCTAGCTGCGTGTAACTTGTATAGCTTGTGGTATAGAATAGAGGTAATTCTAGGAAGCTACGCAACGGCAATACAAAACATGAGTGTGAGTGAAACGGCAAAGATTGCAGCCTGTATACTTTATCAACTTGCCTAGGTATTTGGTATATTACATCAACAAACTCAATAATTGGCATCACCTACTGGGCACAGAAAGATTGGGAAGACCATAAAATAGGATAGAAATCAAAAATAGTCTGGAAAGCTTGTGTCCTTGACATAATAACCCATTTTGAAGAGTGCATAAAGCAAACTGTCTGCGACAGATCCTCACTCCCTGCCTCATTCCTCGACCAAAGTTTGTGGTTAAGCTTTATGTAAGTCAAGTATAAAGTGCAACGCACAATGAATTCTTCCTTGCCTAACTCATTACACAATGTTGCGCAGAATATTATATCAACTTATTACTGTACACTGACAAACAGATAGGGACAATAAACGATATTGATACTGTCACTGCTGCTGTAACGATTAACGAAGTACCATTGAATTCCACTAATTGCACATACCCACAATCAATGTTAGAAGGATGTTGCACTTGAAACCTTGTTACACACTATGCTGTATAATATGCAACGTACTTTGTTTACACTGAATTACTGTCATTTGACATTGTACTGGTGAGACTGGTGCCCAATTATATTATTCATAATTCATATACAAATACTTTTCTCATCTAATCAACTCATTGACCGCTCACCTTATGATCCGAAACTTTCCATAAAAATAAACCATTTGTAACGGTTGAAATAAGCAACGAAGTGAATTATGACACGGTAACATTAACTCGGACATCCACTGTGACACTGTTACTGTTAGTAGCAGTAGAATGAGTATAACAGTATAACTACTTTAACTGCACCCAGCACGTATGTATTAAAAACATCAATTGTCATTTAAAGAAATATTCAAACTTTGTTGGTCTCCCTATTCAAACGTTAGTGACCTTTACTTATATAAAATATAAGCTGCCTGTGCCTTTAAACTAAAATAAAATAAGCAGTATGAAGAATGCATACTGCTTATTTGCTTACTGAGTATTTGAGGTTGCATTGACACAGTAGTTACTCTAGCAGGTCAAATGTCATGAAGGAGTTGATCGATTGACCCCATCTTCGAACTTAGCCTCACATAGGTCCTCACTATAGTATGTGTCATGTCTCTTGTGTATCAAATATTATGATCAAAATATCTCAAAGCGTTCTCAAGTTATTTGAAACTATGATAGGTAATTGCTGCAATTTCAGTTGTTACAGTTGTAAGGTTGTAATGTAAGTTAAAGAATTTCATCCTGAGTTAAAGATGTCATTGTAATTCGAAATGAGGTAAAGTTCATTGCGAAAAAAATACTACTGTGACTGATTTTGCAAACCCGTTTTGCTAACAGGACATTATTATAATGCAGCATGTTTGTAAGCAATATGTAAACTTGCTTGCTAAATATATTATATTGACTATTACTCTTATTCAATTCAAGGTCAAGCAAGGTTTAGTTTAACAATAAAACATTGCACTGCAGCTTTTAATGCTGCACTACCTACATAGCCCTCATATAGCAGGAAAGGAACACTGAACTATGTCTCGTTGTTTACTATCACTGTACTCGTACTGTATTACCCCTAACTGATCTAACTAAATACAATATTTTATTCAATTATTCTAATGACGTACTTCCGCATCCGGGTAGCTTAAACACGCATTCTTTTGTTTGCTGTAGCACATCTTTGCTTTTCTGTCACTCGTATTCATTTGAATTTATCTTGAACTCCAGCATTATTTCATTAATGAACACCCTATATAGTATACTATTTGAATATATGTGTCTAGAAAGTATTTATCACACAAAAACTATGAACCATCAGACCACCATGTCATATATATATTACATATTAGATTTGAATAATTGAAACCAGCTTTGAAACTTGGGTTTTGTTTAGACTTTTAGTCAAAATGACGATTTAAATCAGTAATACCACAAGTGCGTAACTTCTATTTCTTTCTATCTTATAACTTATAATAATATGTCGTTTAATAAAACATAAAAAAGTTTTTACCTGTGATGTTGAAGTTACAAATTGAAGATGACGAAGAAAGTCATTTAATTAACATTTAACAAATTGCTGAGAGATTTTTCATTTCTAGTATCATTGTCTTTTGTCTTCCTAAACAGAAAGTAGTGTTTTATATACTATTGACCACAGCCCCTGAAATTAAAGTAATGAAAAAATTTGGACTTGGTTGGAGGCACAAATGTGGCAATCTCAAACAGTTACACAAAACTATGACAGACGAATGGTTACGAAAGCTACGATCAACATTCAACATTTGACAAAATGACAGAATCACACAAAGACGGTACTGTGTTTGTGTACTGTACAATGTATTGTTGCTTTGTCAGTGTGCATTATGTTTTTTTATTAAGTAGCGCAAAGCGGTACTTTATAAGAATGGTGGTTATTAAGTAGCGCAAAGCGGTACTTTATAAGAATGGTGGTTACGTGTGTCCGTCTGTCC